>JAEUWL010000643.1:0-141590 GCA_018524415.1 Podaxis rugospora
CGTCCTCTGCACCAATCCTCATTATATTTACGGAGCTTATAGAATACATCACTACGAATAATAATACCAAGTTTCATGAAGATTGCTTAAGCCATCGGCAAGGAATCGCTCGCGCGGTTTTTGTTTGTACAAGTGGCCGGTCTATTACTGTAGATTGAGAAGTTAATTCCAATGGCTTGAGAATGCATTTTTCTCCATATTTCCCAGCAAACCTGTGATAAATGCCTCAATAGTTGTTCCTTGGCTCTACTTGAATGAGAAGCTATCAAAACTTCAATACAAAGTGAAATAATGATAGAATTAATGGCATGGCTGATTGTACAACCACCTGAGCAGCTTTAGAGCCTTCCCTCACCAGCCTGTGAACTTCAACCTAGTAACTGCTATAATCCTCTATTATCAATACCAGATATAGACTGTCATTCTGGCTATATATGTTTCATTAGTTGACTGACATTAATAAGACCTGAACCCACACTTGGACAGTCTATATGAAATACTTCACACATTTCTGCCTGACTAAGATAAATATATGTGGTATAATACAAGCAAGGGCTGGAATAAAAAAGAAGGAGGATGTTTTTGCTGTATGACTAGAGGGTGCATTGACTGATGGTCTGAATACAATCTCCTTTCAGCTACAGCATATTGTAAAATATAAAAACTCACTCATTGGGAAGTGCTTCAGGATTCTCTAATAGCTTGCAATTTTTCTATTCCAAATAACTAGCTATTTGATATGTGGAAGGCAGCTGGGGAGCTTGGTGCACTACTGTAGTTTCCAGAGACCAAGAATATGATGCTCTACCAAGTATGTATCAACTTTAAAGGATTTGGAGTGGTGAGCAATAACTAATGCCAATCACTTATCAGGAGGACCTAAAAGTCTGTATTAATAACCTTCTTGACATCTGGGCAGTATATGATCCTCAATGCATTGTTGTCAAGTACAAGTTACAGTCACTGATATATATTGGCAAGGATATTGAATGCCTGGGACCAGTCACTTGCTTCTTGACAGAAGTATTTGAGTACTAGAATACTATCTTCTACATGTATAGTATCTTATCAAATTATACAGCTCCTTCTTATGATATTTCAGCAATGCTTAGTGACATGGAATGCTTCAAGCATATCATGAGTAGGGGATGGTGGTGGGATAATGATGTTCAAGAGTGGATCCAAGCTGGACTCCATATACAAGACTTCTTGAAGTCTGATCTGCAACTTCAGCAATGTCTGGGGTAGGCTCAGTCACCCAAGATAGAGGCTGGTATGTACTCCTTCTCAAGTTCCTGTTGAATAAAATGATGATGGGCTGCTTCATTGTAGGTATGTTCCAACTTTTGCCCAAAGGGAAATGATCATCCTGTCTGTGGAGTGAGCTAGCGGATAGCCACACTTTTGAGCCTTATCACCTAGGATTCTAATGTTCCAATGACAACATATAGGAACAGTGCAGCTTCCTTGTTGCATTGTTGAAGGATATCTACAAGGACAATTCTTGGGTTTTCATTGATATAGTAATGTAAGTTATTAAGCTATCCCCAGTCTGCTGCACCAATGTAGACAAAAAGAAATGGCCTCATGTGGCAGGTATCATTGTGTGTACAGATTAGTCACTGTACTAACATCATGTATGTGAATTTCATGCATACATTATACTATCATTGACCAGGAGTTTGATAATATTTCAGGAGTTGAACATGTGAAAGTTTGCCTTATAGCTCATCCTCACCCAAAGCTTAGGTCTTCATATTTATTTTACAAGTAGCCTAACATGATATAAATACAAGTATCAACTTTTGTGGCAGGAAACTCACATACAGTGGTTGCAGAATTTTTGCAAGTGGGAATACTGACAAAAGTTGATCAAATCTACCCCATAGTGACCAGGATCTAGTCCAATCTGGTTCACCTGACTTTCTCAAACTTGGTACAGTTAATCTATCATAGCAAGAGTGATCACTTGCCATGGAAGAATTTGCTTGGGCATCAAAAGTTTTCAAACTCCTGATCAATGGATTTTGTGCACACATTATACGTGAGGTGTTAAGATATAGTTTCGCGTGCACATACATCACATGATGTGAGTAAAGTAATATTTCTGCAGTGACAATGATCCCTGCCGTGCAGGGCCATTTATTTTTGTTCATGTTGGTGCGCCACAGGGGATAGTAGTACGTCACATGATGCTAGCAAATTAATTGACCAATCCGCGCGCGCAATGATAACGGGCTTTTTATTTTTGTCCACGTTGATATTCCAGACATGTTAGTTGGCTGAAATTCTCCTTAGAGCAATACATTTCTAGGTCGTATTCTCAGCATCTGTGCACTGACAGGAGACCAAGCATCAACTGCCGGTAATGCCTTGCCCATTGCAATCATCAAGAAATACCGGATAGACAGTGAAAGATAAGGCATTCAATATGCCAAAGGTCAAATCTACAGATGAACACATCGTTGCTACTGCGGTTTCACGTTGACGTGCGATACCGACGCCAGCGGGACAACAAACTCGGTTTCACGTTGACGTGAGATAACGACGCCAGCGGGGACAACCTGAATCCTCCAGGTGCCTGTAACACTTCATAGGATTTGGAGTGTACGCGAGTCTTATCGCAACATTGTGGCATCATGACTTGCGTTGGCCTCCCACGAGCCCCACGGAAGGTTATCCGTGGTTCATGATCTGAAAAGGGAGAATGGCCATCGGGACAATACTTAATACTGAAATGATACATAGCCCAGTAACGTTCTCAACCCCCCTCTTGGTTTAACAGAAATCATGTCATCTAACAGTGCAGTCCTTGCTGGTCCTCCTGGCGATTGTTGCTTCAGAGGTGTCAAACATTCAGGAGAACCCACAGGAAGGACCATCGACATCGGCGGGTTCTCGACGTACATCGCCGAACCAAAATCTGGGCAGGCCAAAGGAATTATCTTGTTCTTCTCCGACGTAGGCGGGCCATTCTATCTGAACAACCAACTTTTACAAGACTACTTCGCCGAGAATGGTGAGTTATAGTGCTCTCTGACGATTCGGGCGGTTCATGACTTTGAATTGGGCTTATGTAGGTTTCTTGGTGTTGGGCGTGGACTACTTATTCGGCGATGCGTTCCATAAGCATACCGAGCCTGATTTTGACAGGGGGGCATGGCTTCAGAAGGCGAGTGCCCTCTCGGCTGAGGCGGCGCCAAAGTGGATCCAAGCTGTTAGGGCGCAGTATGGGACGGAGAAAAAGTACGCGGCGGTTGGATATTGCCTTGGCGGTCCGCACGCGTTGAATATTGCCGGAACCGATCATGTTGTAGCTGGTAAGAGAGTATCGGAGATGATAACGCATGAAAAAACTCATAGTTCGTCTTACAGCTGCATTCGCTCATCCCGCTTCCCTGACTGAGGACCAGTTCCGTAATCTCAAAAGTGAGTACCGACATACACAAGGCCAAAACAGACTCACAAGTGTCATTACCAGAACCATTGCTCATTATCGCAGCTGGTATGCCAGGCCTGTGAAGGCGGTTGGTGATATACTGACTTGGAGTGATCAGAAACGGACCCAACCTTCCCTACGGAGTCTCGGCGTCGCGCCGTTGACATCTTGCAAGAAATCAAAGCAACATACCACGTGCGCCTTTTCTCTGGCGTTATCCATGGGTTCGCCTCTCGCGGTGATCCAGGCGTTGAGAACATCCGTAAGTACGACCCAAGGTATTCTCGCGATGTGCTCACATTGGTCCTAGGATGGGCGAAAGAGGAGGCAGCAGCAAGTGTTGTGGGCTTTTTCTCGCGATTCATAAAGGCGTAAGAGTATTACACACGTGTTACTGAGTTTCTGGCTTGTTGGATTGTATGAACGATGAGAACTTTACCTGGCATGTTGGCTGTAGGTCCAAAAAGTCCAAAAATAAGTCTGGCTTGTTGGATTGCATGAACGATGAGAACTTTACTCAGCATGCCAAAAATAAGTCTTCGGGCTTGGCAATATGACGAAGTCGATGCACGTGACCTAGGGGCGGGAAGGGGTTGAGACGACAATTGGAATTGATTCTGTTCTTTAACCAATGAAACTCAGATCACCGACCGTCATCTTCCTCCTCCGCACGGTCCTTGCGTCGCCTTTTGCCCTCACAAACACCACCCATGTTCCAACTGGCGGCAAAGAGCCACCGAAGGGCTCGCCAGAGTTCTGGTGGAAACTCACCATTAGTATGGGGCTGGTGCTTGCTGGAGGTGTGTTTGCGGGGTACGTCTGTCCGTCTGCGCGGTGTAATTTCATTTCTTATGAAACCCAAACTTCGGGCTAACTGTTATTAATCTCGTATATCTCCTTTGGGGGGCGTATGATCAGGTTGACGCTTGGTTTAATGGGACTGGACGAGCTGCACTTGCGTGTTTTGGCCTCGTCCTCGGATGATCCTAAAGAAAGGGAAAACGCAAGGAAAGGTGTGCATGATACTCTGATGCAGGACTTATAATTATCTCACTTCTACTTTAGTCCTTGGAATCATGCAGAAGGGTCGCCATTGGATTCTTGTGGTATGTCTCCAGAAGTCTGTCCGTCCGTTTCGTTCCTCAGCGTGTTGTGTTAGGTCTTGCTCCTTGGGAATGTTGTACGTAATACCTGGGCACCCCAGAACTTCTCCGTACTTAATCTTTCTCTAGATTGTAAACGAAAGCTTGCCAATCTTCCTTGACAGTGCGGTGCGCTTCATCCTCTTCTAACTGTCCAGCACTTGTTTTTAAATATCTACACCTGTAGATTGGGGGCGGAGTTGCGGCAATCGTGATCTCCACCGCCGCCATTGGTTCGTGATGTTTGTTTGCATCATTTTCAGCTCTCGTGCTCACTTTTTTCCAGTTATTTTTGGGTCCGTACATTGGCGCTTCATGTCATCGCCTGTGCTCCTGATCGTCGCTTTTCTGCTACTTACAGGGAGTGAGCACCTCACTCGCAAACAGCTGATCATCCATATTCATCAAATCATATTCTCCCAGGATTATTCCTCAAGCAGTCAGTGTACGCTATGGCCTGTCTATCGGTGCAACCTGTGCACCTCTCGTCTTGGCAATGATGTACTTGTTCGGTACGCATAGACCTACCTGATATTCACTTGTCTGCTCCATTTCTGACGAGCTTGGTCCAGCTCCAATTGCATGGCCAATTGCAAAACTCCTCGATTGGATCTTGGGGGCAAACGAGCATACTACATACAAAAAGGCAGAACTTAAATCATTCCTCCAGTTCCACAGAACTGGAGAAGAACCTTTGCGGGATGATGAAATTAATATCCTGAATGGCGTTTTGGAGCTGAATACGAAGAACGTGGAGACAATTATGACACCACTCAAGGTGCGTGGATTTTTCGGGTATCGCTGACGACTTCGTTCACGATGGTCGGCGCAGGATACCGTCGTTCTCAGTGCAGATGCTATTTTGGATCACAAAGCCGTTGATGCCATGTGGGTGGCACGCTCGAATCTCGGGTTGAAGCTCCTAGCTGACTAGATGAGTGTTTAGACTTCTGAGTGGCTACTCCCGTTTCCCAGTGCACGAGCCTGGAAATCCAATGGCCTTCATCGGTCTCCTACTCGTGAAGAAGGTACGAATTTCATAAGCTTTAGCTTGGGTCCCGTTTACCCATTTAACACGCAAACAGCTCCTCAACTATGATCCCAGCAAGGCGTTGCCAGTTTCCGCGTTCCCACTCTCGATCCTGCCTGAAGCACATCCCTCCATCAACTGTTTCCAGGCCCTCGATTACTTGTATGTCTCCATTCGTATTTCAGCTCTGTGATTCAATTGAGCACTTTTCGCCAATGTGCCACTTGCAGCCAAACTGGACGTGCACATCTTTTGTTGATCAGTCGGACGCCCGGAAAACCTGGTGGTGCAATTGGCGTTATCACTCTCGAAGGTGCGGGGTATTCACTCTTATCTTAGGATCCCTCACCTTATCTCTTTGTTTGTCTCGTGCTGCGGGATTTAGATATTATTGAGGTAAGTTGGAGGCCACATTGAAGTTGTGACTGGAATGTTGAAAGCCGATCTTTGTCCATCCCATAGGAAATTCTTTCAGAAGAGATTGTCGATGAGACGGATCGGTATGAAGACAACCAGAGCAAGAAACGCGCGAAGCGGTTGACGACGGCCGCTGTTATGCGAGGGTATGTTATTCCTCTATCTGTACTATACTATTCTCTGCATTGTGGCTCTTTTGGGACCTCGATCATGACACCGAGGGTTACTGAGCATTATATATCCTCTTGTGTCCTATTGCGCCAGGTCAAATGCTGACATTATTATTCTCCCTACAGAATCGTGGAACGTCGTATTCGTGAAGGACCATTAGAGTCTGAGCGTGCACCATTACTCAATGGTGCAGAGAGATCCGGGAGTGGATATGGGACAGGGAGTAACACTCCTATGAAAAGGGGTCCCGAAAGCCAAGACTGAGTCTCTTTTGGATCTTTCGGATGCCTGGCGTGTTGAGGACCTCGGGGAACCCTCGCCATGTCTGCAGAGTGGAAATGAGTGAAAATGTATATGGATGTCATTTTGGCGGTCATTTGGTTTTTTGTTTATCACAGCTGTTCCTCGATATTGATCTCTTGTCTTTTTTTTTTTTATGTCGCAGCATCTCATCGTCCGTTAATTGTGTAGCCTTCATATATCATGCTTTACAGAGCCTTGCGTCCGAGGTTTTTGAGGAATCCATTCGTGAAGCATTTGTTCCCAGTGGTCAGAAGCTACAGCGGTGTCAAGAGCTTCCGTTCGTAAACCTTAACCAAACGTTCCATTTGAAGTCATTGCGGTGGTGTCGCATAGAGGTGACCTGTGGGAAATAGAAGAGATCTTCCTCCACATCCGAGGCTATGTCACCTTGATAGAAGTCAAACCGGTTGCCCTTTCTCACTGACGACTCGATGCTGTTGAGCGTCCTCTTGCTCCTTGTAGCCCTCCAGCCGTCCTCAAGTCTCCCGAGAAGCTTTATGCCAGAGAATAAAATGGTGGTCCATGACATACGCTCCGAGGTACCAGAGTGCCCAGCGATGGTGGATTCCACGCGGAGTGCCACAAGCATTCGATGGAGCTGCTTGGCAACGATCTTTACATGCACTTGGGTCGCCATCCATCCAAATATTTCAGATCCCAGAGAGTCTCAGTGGTCACAATTCCGGAGGCGTTTCGAGACGATGGTTTGGGCGATGATTGCGCCAGAGTTGGTGACTTTGTGGGCGCTGAGGCAACGATGGGCGGCGTCTAGGATCGCGAAGCAGTATAATGATAAATATTACGGAGATGGTGAGCAAGTTCTTCCTGGAAGCGGAACCATCATCACTCACATCCGTTTGGAGTTGTGCTCAAGGACCGCAATGCTTTGGCGCAGCTCGTCCAGGCGATCAAGAAGTGGTTTCGTGGTCCAGGTGAAAGAGAGGAAGAACCGTGGACACTTTGTCATGGATTTTTTGTCCAAATGGGAGGGCTTGTATTTGTCCAGGACAGGAAACCCGAATTCGTAATTACCTCTTCGAAGCTCCAAGAACTTATCGACGAGAAGATTATTGACCTCCCATTCGTGACGGAAGAGGACATCTCCGAAAGAACTAAAGGAGACTTCCTCGCCAAGCTCTTAGCCCTCCTCCAGACCACTTGGTTTATCGTCCAGTGCGCTGGACGCCGGGCCTCGAAGTTGATCATCACAGAACTGGAGGTCGTCACCCTGGCATTCGCAACCCTTAACTTCATCACTTATCTTTTGTGGTGGCATAAACCACAAAACGTACAAACGGCAATCTACATTTTCAAGAGGAGCGACGCCACCCCACTAGTGATGCAACCACTAGTTGAGGAACAGACGGTTTCTGAGGACGTAGACAAGGCGAAAGGATGGTTGTCTTGGGTGACGAAATTCGCCACCTTGCTCAGCATCTATTTCAAGCGCCTTCCAAGAATATTTGCCCCGCTACCCAAGATGGCGTTTACCGATGAAGTACCGCCGGGATCGACCCGAGTGCCCATGTTTTATGCGGATCACATGTCAGCAGAATCGCCTGGCATCTGGAGTGCCCCACTTGCTATTGGCGCCATTTTTGGTGTCATCCACTTCTTGTCATGGAACTCAAGCTTTCCTTCAGGCGCAGAAAGTTCCTTTTGGCGTATGTCTACTGTTGCTATCACGTTTCTGCCTCTATCATCGGCCATAGGCACCGGGTTGTATCAGCTATTCGAAGGGCGACCGATGGAGCCGGTTCTCAAGTTGACCATCAATGGTCTCGCAGTCGTCTTCGGGGGCATTGGGTTCAGTGGGTTACCTGTTTATATTTGTGCCCGAGTTACATTGCTCGTGATCGCGTTTAACACACTCCGTAGTCTTCCTCCAGCAGCTCTTGAGGAACTTGATTGGCATTCGCTTTTACCCCATTTATAACAATTTCTTACAATGCATTCACTATGTGGATTTCGAACGTCCTGTGATGTATCCCCTTGACGGACGTGGACGGAACCCCAATCAATGACCAGGCAATGTTGACATAGACTCATCGCTGGGGTTTAGATGTAAGGCGCATTTCTGAGTGTTGGGTCAATGTTAGTTTCCTTTCATTTGGGAAGAAAAGCACTTTCGCATCAGTCCACTCGGAAACCAGAAACATGATAAAACACAAGGACAAGATACGACACTACCACTCTCGCCGCCGGTCCCGATGCTTTCTCCTGTCCCGCCCACGATGTGCGTCCTGAACTTCCCGTCGATTATATACATCTCGATACCCATCGTCATCGTCGTTATACACTGTACTCGGGGTCATGTTGCCTTCGAGTTCCTTCTTCTTCCGTTGAATGAGAGCAAGGGCGCGCTCCCGTTCTGATGATTCACGTTGCAGGCGGGCTTGTACTGAGGGGTTCACTGACGATGATGACGATGAAGAGGAAGAGGTAATAGGTGGGTATGAATGGCGAGGTTTTGTTTTTTGGTGAGGCTGCGTTGATGATGATGATGAAGAGCGGGAGGCGAGTTGTTGTTCAATGGCTGTCAGTGGATCGTTCTTGTATTTTCTCTGAGCGTCTCGTTTACTGAAAGTATATTAAGCATTTTGGCGTATATTGTGAAGGGCTGAACGTACCGCTTGTCGTCATCATCCTCCTCGACTGGCGAGTCATCACGCGTCCGCTGCTGAGTATACCACCGCCTAAGTTCTTTTTCATCTGGAGCCAGCTTAACGCCTTGCTCTGCAGCTTTTGCATCAGCTTTCTTAGCTACAGTGAGGGCGGCCACCATGTTCTTGAATATGGATTAGTTAACGTTGGAATCATATGGAAAATTTACTCACCTGTTCGATGTCATGGAAGAGGTTGATATGACCATTCGTCGTGGGCAATTCCGCGCCAGCATTTACCCGCTCTTCACTCAAAGGTTCGTCTCCTTCTGTCCGCTTTTCTCTCTCCTTTTGGATTAATCCAGCGCGTTGCCGAAGGAGGTCCATGCGGGCTTCTGAATCCTACAAAATCAATAATAAGGAGAATGTGAGCAGGGATCACGTACAGCCAACATCATCCTTCCCTCCTCCTTTGCCTCCTTAAGTCTTGCCTCCTCTTCATCCCGCCTCACTCGCTCAATGTTATCTCGTCGATATGGATGATAGCTCTTGTGGTGAGCGATGTTTAGCTTGCCCATTGTGGTCGTCGGTAATTGAGTAACGAAGTCTTGGCTGAATGTTAGTCAGCCTGTCACATGCCATCAGCCCCTAATGTGTCCTACTAAGTACCACTTGTTCCTCGCTTATCGGGCCTTGAGAAATTATAAAGGTACATGGCTCGAAGACTACCGCCGAGAACTTAGATACGTGAATAGGAGAACGTCATTGTTAGTGTATGGCGTGTCCTGTCTCATCAAAGGGTGCTTGTGCCCACACCGGCACACCTCTGTCAGCATGGCTGGCACTGGGGTCAATGCTTGCTGCGCTCGTGCACCCAAGTGTCCTTTCTGTGGAGGCCCTCACTCTGAGGCCTCTCACCGCTCCATTGCGGGGTGCTGCCGAGGTAACCCCAAGGCTAAACCCCCTTCCCCCACCCCCGAGGGCATTCCATGCCCTCACTCTCTGAGGTGCCCCAATTGCTCTGGCACCCACCCATCCAACGACTGCTTGTGCCCCTACTGGCACCATTGCTTTGACTGCGAGTGGATTCGCGGGAGATACCAATGCGATGCAGAGGAGGGGGTAAAAAAAAACACTTATCAAAAAAGTTTCCAGGTGCTGTGTTGTGGACTTGATGAGAACGCGAAAGTGCCTTTGCGGCGGGAGCCACTGCCTTTGGTTGGAGCGGGGAAAGTGACGCTTTGGTACCAGTGAGAGTATGAGACAAGTGAGCGGAAAGTCTGTTTCTTGTTCTTTGGGACATGATAAAAAGGGTATGGGAGCAAGGCTAGTATCTACAGCACTTCGCCATTTGAAGTAATAAGGAATCACTAGAATAGTCTCAACTCCTCATCCGAAACTGACGCCAGAGTACCCCAGGAATGGTAGTTGCGAGAACTTGGGCATTCTAGACGTGGGATGTTTTTTGAGGTTCTCCCAGCTGACTCGCGTCGAACACGAGGCGAAATATGTACGTCTGAGCTCTACGCACGGGTTCTTGGATGGGATACTTACGGGTGCATACTAAATTAGAACATTCGTCTAGTCATTGAGTCAAGCTTTGTTCACGAGTCCGATATGATATTACAGAGACGTTTGATACAACAGAACATAGCTCGGCGATATGAGAAACAAATAGGAGATGATAGAAGGATTGAAATGCTTGGTCCTCGAGCGTACAAGCACTCGCTGTGGGTACTCAATCCTGCTTAGTGTATGTCGACCACTGATCACAATGTCGACAATTCTCCCCTTCCACAAATCTATCCCTCGAGGAGACCTTCCACAATGGGGACACAAAGGGAAGGACAGATCGAGAGGACTAAAACGTACAGTCTACTTGGAACGAGACGTTCCTAGGAATTTTTCTCCTCCTTCCCATCGCGGAGACACTCCTACGGGCTGAAGCAGCGACTCTTGAAGGTTCATTGTCAAGAATTCCAACTGACCCACGCCTTGTACCAGCCCCGGGTCCTTTGGGGACGCCCTTGGGGACTTCTTAGGTCGCCATTGGTAAAAGAGTCTGATCAAGGGAATAGCGTTGGGTTGTTGGTGTTTGTTTCCTGTGCGACGGTGTGTGATATGGATATGCTTAGATAAATGGTTCTGAAAAGCGGGGAAAACAACGTGAATGTGAAGAGGCGTGAAAAGAGACATTAATTAAGAAGTTTGTAGGGGCCGTATCCTGGACTTACTTAGAATGCGAAAGCGCCTTTGCGCTGAGAACCAATGCCTTTGGTTGGGTTGGGGAAGATGACATTTTGGTATAGGGTAGGAAGGTAAAAAGTGTGTTACTTCTGGGTTGGGGACGTGAAAGAGGATGAGGAAGCAAGGTTAGTACCTGCACCACTTTTCCGTTAAAAGATAGAGCGTTCAGTAGAATAGCCTCGACCTTGTGCATCCGAATTCGATGCACGGGGTTGTGACAGGAGACTTACGGATGCACGCAGAATTGGCATTCGTCTAATCATCGTGAGTCAGGTTTTGTTCGCGAGCCAGGACGTTTGATACAAAGAGCATGTCTCGAAATTGCAGAAACATCAGGAAGAGACGGAAGAATTGAAATATCTGGCTCCTGAGTGTGCAAACATATATGGTATATTGAGTTGGGTACCCTGGCTGACCTAATCCTCAGGCTAATTAACGGATGTCGACCACCGACCACAATGTCGACACTCCTCCCCTTCCACAAATCCATTCTCGAGGAAATCCATGACCCAGCAACAAGCGATCTACTCATCCTCGCGCGCGGGCTCGGGCTCCGGCGCATAGTATGCACGCTCATGAAGATCTACGACTCGAACAAGAATCTTGTGTTGCTCGTTAATGCGACGCCGGAGGAAGAGTCCGCGATGGGTGAGGAATTGGGGATTATGGGGTGTCGAAAGCCTGGATTGCGCGTTGTGGGATATGAGACGCCCAGTAAAGTCAGGTGAGTATAGATGTATTGACGGTGTGTGTTGCATATAACGTCCGCAGACAGGACCTTTACAAGCAGGGTGGACTCATTTCTGTAACATCGCGGATTCTTGTTGTCGATATGTTGCAAGGAGATATTCCGACGCATTTGATTACAGGCATGCTCATTCTCCATGCTGAGAAGTACGTTCGTAGGCCCTCTTGGCTGCTTCTCCCTCGTTGATGCAATACTTAGGGTTACACCCCTCGTCTCAGAAGCCTTCATCGTCCGTCTCTTCCGTGAGAAGAATCGAAATGGTTTTGTGAAGGCGTTCACAGATCAACCGGAACATATTACTAGTGGATTGTCGCCATTGAAGAATATCATGAAAGAGCTCCAGCTGCGGAGGGCGCATTTATATCCTCGGTAGTAGGCCTTATGCCATCCTTTCCAAGCAAGAATTACATTCCTGATTCAGCCCAATAGATTCCATGAGCATATCAACAAGTCCCTCGAACGCCGACGTGCTGACGTCGTCGAACTTTCCCAACCACTCTCGGATTCGATGTCAGAAATCCATCACGCCATAATCCAATGTATGTCTGCGACACTCTCGGAGCTCAAGCGTTCCAATACGAATGTACGTGTTGCTTGACTCCTAGGCACATCTAAGCTTAACGGGTCTGCAGCTCGACCTTGACGACCTCAACGTCGAAAACGCCTACTTCCGCTCATTCGACGTCGTCGTCCGATACCAACTCGCACCAGTTTGGCACAAAGTCGGCCCAAAAACAAAACAACTCATAAACGATTTAAAGGTCCTCCGCCAACTCCTCTTGTATGTCCTCCCGCCGTAACCATTCCTAATCAATGTTGAACTTGCACTCGTACAAGTTACCTCTTATCATACGACGCCCTCTCTTTTCACGCATATCTCGAAACTATCATCGAGTCCAATACCACATCCTCCATAACTGGCGGACCCAAAGTCCACCAATCCCCATGGCTCCTTACAGACGCCGCGAACATTATATTCGAAGTTGCCAAACGTCGATGTTTTGTCGCTTCCAAGCTCCCGAAAGAAAGGCCCGTCACGGACCCAGAAGTACTCGACATAGACGACGAAGAAGCATGGGCTGCTTTAGACGAACTCGAAGGTACCCGAAACGTCAAAGCAAAAGAAAAAGCACAAGATGAGGATCGACCGTCCTGGCTACCAAAATCAATCCAACCAATACTCGAAGAGCAACCGAAATGGGATCTATTGTCTGATATTTTACTAGAAATCGAATCGGAAACGATTCGCCTTTCTACCAGTAAGAGTGCTGTTGCACAACAGGGGTCGGATACGGTTTTGGTCATGACATCGTCCACGAGGAGTTGTGATCTGATACAGGAATTTTTGGATAAAATGGATCCGGAGGCTGAGGCTGGGCGGAAGGGAAGGGCCATGATGAGACAGAGGTTGAGGGACTATTTGAGGTGGAGAGGAAGGCTTGGTGCTCCTAATTTTCGTAAAAATGTCGCCGGAGCGAATTCGGAGGTGGGTGGGAAGGGTAAAGAGAAAGAGAGGGAGGATAATGTGAGCGAGGCGCTGAAGAAGAAGGATAGGGAGAGGGCGGAGAGGGCTGCGAGTCGCAGGAGAGTAAGAGGTGGTGCGCCGAGTGGGGGTGGAGCGGGTGGGAGGAACGTTGGGGGTGCGAGTGGGAGTGCGGGAGGGAATGGAGAGAAAGAGGTTATAGATGTGGATAAGTTGGACACGATGTCACTGTATGCACTTTCTTTCACCCCACTCATCTATTCTCACTTGACTTCACGCAAAACAGGGTTGCGGAGAACGACGTAACAGCGACTCTGTCGACCTCCACTCACCTCGACTTTGACCTCGATCTGCTCACACAATCTGAATTTGAGGAATCCTATGGGTTGCTGGAAGCTGAACAAACGGTAATTATTAGAGCATATTCGGATGACACGGATGACCGGATGTTGGCGGAGATTCAACCGAGGTTCATTGTGATGTTCGAGCCTTCTGTCGAATTTGTTCGGCGCGTCGAGGTACGCCTCTGCACTTCCCCTCGTAGATTGAAGAAAGGTAATCAAGGACGCCGGCATGGGACGTAGGTGTACAGAAGTTCATATCCTGGACTTGCGGTACGGGTGTATCATATGGTGTATGCTAATTCATGCGAGGAACATCGGTACCTCGCGGCGATTAGGAAAGAGAAGGAGGCGTTCGAGAGATTGGTCAAGGAACGCGGGGTACGTCTTGCTCCCTTGTACATTCCGTTTGAAATGCTTATGGCTATGCTTGATTCAGTCGATGTTGTTGACGCTTGAAGAGCGTCGAGAACCGGGCAGTGGCAGTGGAGAGAGCGTGATCAAAACCATCAGTACGAGACTCGCGGGTGGGAGACGGGAGTTGAGTAAGGAACTTGCGAGGGTATGTTTCCGGTGTTTTTATTTCTCAAGAGTGCGAAGAGTAGTGCTTATGATGAGGGTAGGTAATTGTGGACATGCGAGAGTTCCGCTCGACGTTACCTTCCTTGCTCCATGCCGCAAATGTGCAGGTCGTGCCTGCTACCTTGACAGGGGGAGATTATATACTTACACCGGACATCTGCGTTGAGAGGAAAAGCTTGGCGGATTTGGTATCGAGTTTCAACAGTGGGCGGTTGTGAGTGGCCTCGTTGGTTCCTGTTATTTTTTTTTTTTTCTCGTGAGGTTGGGGTGTTGAAAGTCGGTTCGCAGGTATACTCAGTGCGAGTTGATGTCAGTTCACTATAAACATCCTGTGCTTTTAATTGAATTCGAAGAAGACAAAGCGTTTTCGCTCGAGGTGAGCCCCTTGCCACCCAAGTACATCTCCGCTTACACCTAAGTTTAGGTTATTTCGGACATGAAATCTTATACCAAACCGACCACCAAGTACCCCAAGAAGACCAACGCAAGCAAAAACCCCGGAAACGCGTTCATCTCAGGTGAAGACCCCACAGCACCACCAACAACGGCACCTACTATTCAAGCAAAACTCGTTCTCCTCACACTCACCTTCCCACGTCTGCGCATCATTTGGTCCTCGTCCCCATACGCAACAGCTGAGATCTTTACAGACCTGAAAACGAATCAGGCTGAACCAGATGTCATTGGCGCGATCATGGTTGGTGCGGATGGGGATCCGGAGGCGGGCAAGGGTGTGAATGCGGTTGCGGAGGAGCTGGTGAGGGCTTTACCTGGGATTGCAGGGAGTGGTGGGACGGCGGTGGCAGTGATGAGGAGGTGTAAGAGCGTGAAGGAGCTGTGTGAGTTGAGTGAAGAGGATGTGAAGGAGTTGATTGGTGTTGGCCCCGGGAGGGTCCTTTATGAGTTTCTGCATAAGGGAGAGTAGTGGGTGAGGAGGGATGTGTTAAGACACCTAATTTGTCTGTTGATGCTGAACGACGTCATGACGCGTCGAGTCGTGTACCTCCACAGTCAATACCTCCCTTTCCAAATCTTCAGATTCTTTTAGACTTTGGTTCGTAGGTGCCAGGAACATGGTGTTGATCGCGAAAATCCATTGTAACATCATCTGGGTTACTCCAGGGTGGATTCATACGTGTCCAAGCGTCTTCGAACACCTGTCGAAGTTCGTTTGAAGAGAAAACACATGTAGGTGAATTTTCAGGAATTTTGGCCATGTTATGAACAGGGTGGAATAACACTCCATTAATCCGAACAACACACAGTCAAGATATTAGTCGGACCGGTGCGAAGGAGAAAGTTCTTTATCCGTGTGGATCGACAGCACGTCACTATGAAGACAGAAAAGTGGGACTACCGAACTGCTACGAGAGCTGCCCTCCTCTAGTAGTCGCTTTAACATGTGCCCTACTCATACTAAATCGCCTTCCCCACAGCTCTCGTCGCGTAGAAAAGAAAGAAGGATGTACCATTACTGTTGCATCGACCCATCCAAATGAAAGTATCAATCATCGTTGGACTTTGAGTCTTCCAACTACTGTAACGCCCGCTTTTGGTCCTAAGTTGCATGTGTGAGCTGCTAGATCCAAAACCAACGGCTCGGGCTTGTAATATTTTTGAAATGGCTAGCCCTCCGCATTCTAGAAGGCACCGGATACATTCATCTTTCGGATCAGGCATTCTGCCCGGACTCTCAGGGGAAAGAGGTTGACGCAATCATTCGGCTCCGAGTTTGCGTCGCCGCTGCCACTGGCCAGCTTCCACGGTTATTATCGTTATTATCGGCGCCGAGGGCATTCGTACTCCTGAAGCAAGGCCAACTTACGTGAGTTACAAGTCCAATAATAGTTCGAAGCAAACTACGGAGAAATGAAAAGAACGTGCTGATTAATCTTGCAATGATGTCGATAAAAATAGCGAACACTTCACGAATTTGTCGCCTGTTGTGGGCGTATATATACCCTTTCTACTGCACAATTTCCTCCCAACTCTCTCCTGTTCACCGCTTACACAATGACAAACAGAAAGATTACGATGCCCTACGGTAAAAGTATTCTCAACTCACTCTTTATGCAACTCAATAAATTTCCACAGTCCGCTTGGGAAACTCGGGTCTCAAGGTTTCCAAAATCATCCTCGGTTGCATGTCGTATGGTAGTCCGGAGTGGGAAGGATGGGTGCTCCCCGAAGAGGAAGCTATAAAACATATCAAAGCAGCGTACGTTTATTCGAGATGTCCACACATCCGCAACTGACTTTCGCTGTGAAACAGATACGATGCTGGTATCAATACCTTCGATACAGCTAATGTATGTATTCCTTTACCTCCGCTGGGTATTTTTTTTACTGATGTGTGCTACAGGCATATTCGAACGGTCTCTCGGAGATCATCCTCGGAAAGGCCATTAAACAGTTGAACCTTCCGCGCGATGAGATTGTTGTCATGACCAAAGTGTTCTTCCCTGTCGGCCATGCCATGAATGACAGATTTGAAACCCTCGGGGATCCCGACACAAAAGGTTACGTGAATCAGCACGGCCTGAGCAGGAAGCACATCTTCGACTCTGTGAAGAAGAGTTTGGAGAGACTTCAGCTTGATTATATTGACGTTCTCCAATGTGCGAGGAATATCTCACTTGAGTCTGTTTTCGTGACACTGACACTCCGGAAGGCCACCGTTTTGACCCAGAGACCCCGATTGAAGAAACTGTGCGCATCCACAATTTTACAGAAACAAATGTTTTACTCATTGATTTCGGCAGATGCAAGCACTTCACGATGTTGTCCAAGCTGGATATGTTCGTTATATTGGGATGTCCTCTTGCCACGCTTGGCAATGTAAGTGGTTTCAGTGGCCTGCACGTCGCATCATAACTGAAGAATGACTGTCTTACCCTTTAAAGTCTCCGCAATGCAAAGTATGTTACAAGTTATCTCATCCACCTTGCAGCTCGAGCTCACAGTTTTAAGACTATGCTATCAATAACAAATTGACCCCGTTCATTTCCATGCAGAATCACTACAATCTGCTCTACAGGGAGGAAGAACGCGAGATGTTCCCGACGCTCAAGGTTTGCCTTCTAGCATCCAACAAACATTCCAATTAATTTCTCCTATAGTGGTTTGGTGTTGGTGCAATCCCTTGGTCACCAGTTGCTCGTGGAGTCCTCTGCAAGCCGCTTAATGCCGCTACGAGACGCACGGAGACTGATCGATACCGGGATGTATACAATCTAGACTCTCCGGCTACTCAAGAAATTATTAGTCGGTTCGTGCTCACTCAACACTCGAGTTTACTGGGGACTGCCACTGATCGTCTCGCGTAGTGTTGAGAAAATTGCAAAGAAGAGGGGCATCAGCATGGCTCAGGTTGCAGTCGCGTGGATCATGAGTAAGCCTGGTAAGTAGCGATAAAGTCTCAGGACAGGAGACAATTCCAGGCGTGTCATAATAACACAAATTACAGGTGTAACGGCTCCAATTGTTGGAACGACTTCTTTGGACAATTTGTATGACCTTCTTGGTAAGTGTTTATCAGTCCGAGCCTTGGAGGTTTGCTCACGAGGAAATAGGCGCCGTAAATGTGAACTTGACGCCAGAGGAGATCCAGGAGCTGGAAGAACCGTACAAGCCCCGGGAGATCTTTGGCCATATCTAGGTGGGCATAACATTTGTCTAATGAGGCCAGACAATAGATATACTTTCGCTGTAGACCTAATATAGACCATAGCTCTACGAGATTACCGAATAAGAGAGCCACGTAAGATGCGTTCTAATACGTGAGGCAAAGGAACATGCTTTCAACTCTAATAAAGAGTCGGAGCGGGGAACCACAGATGGCGAATTCAAACGACAAATCGTATTTAATTAGCATGTAAATTACGCCTGGGCACTTGGCCTTGCATTCTCTACCATCCCCGACTAACGCATTCACCAATCACCCTGGAACGACTTAATGTTTTACAACGAAGATTAGCGAATTGGTCTTTGAGGGTGGATGGGAAGGCGTACGTGCCACTATTTGGTGAGGGGTAAGATGGAGGTAATGGGGAGTGTGCCCCAATATCTTCAACATGTCTCTTTTCTGGCTTCACCGTCTTGCATACGAGGTGCCCTTCACCATTACGAGTACTGGGGGCGTCTCTGGAGGCGGGATAACCCAAATCCACACCAATTTTCCCCAATCCTCCGGGGAGCCTCCCTCCGCTTTGTGTTGATTTGACGGCATGGGAGTTAACCCAGGACAGAAGCGAAAGATAACCCCTTGCCTTTTCCAAGTATGATCCGAGTATTTGGGATGTGGAAGTGCAGAGTTTATTAGTGTGACGGTAATAGCTGTCGGTCCGTGGAAGGGAACCTGAAGTGTTTCGTAATCAGGGGCCAATCTTCTCTGCTTTCTTACTTAGTGGAATACTTGTTGTTATAACAGACAGCTCCTAAACTTCACCTTCAGATACGGATGGTGTTCAGACTTAGTTCCATGCATTAGTTGAAGTAGGAAATCCAAAAGTATCACCAACACACTCCATTTCTTAAGACATTTTCAAGTTAAGCACTAGATGCAACTTCCCAAAATGACCGAGATAGTGCGGGTTACGTCTACGACACATCCAGATATTGCGAGACGATAGATTGTGCTATTCAGCGACGACATCTTTTTGCATGACAGCTTTACTCTTCTTGTCCTTTGCCTCGCTTTTCATGTTCTAGGTAGATATTCCCCAGGCAAACCCCAGTATCCTTGACATTGGGGAGAATTTGTGTACAGTATGGCATTCCCCAATTCAATTCGTTGTCATTGCCATAGCACAACGCCAACATCCAAAAAAGTGTGTACAGGCAAAACACCCACATGCTTGCTGATGTACACCAGTTTGCAAAGCCAAAGCTAATCAGAAGGGAAAAGGGATGGAATATAGAAAGAACTAACGAGAACAGATCCACGGCACTCGATAGGAGACAGTGTAACTGAGCATCACTCTGAAGTACAACACGAAATCATTGACTTCAAGTTACGGAGAAATTTTCCTTTATATACCAGTGACCGTCCAAAAACCGCCGTCTCCAGTAAGACGGCCGGTCGAGAGTCCAACGTCCTCCTAACCCAACTACCAAATCAGGGATCCGAGGACATGAATTGGCCTACGGCTTCTTGTTGTTCAATGCAAGAGATTGCAGAGTGAAAATCACAAGTAATGCGCTCGTGACTGCGGCTGAGATAAAACTAATAATTATCACGCGAAAGAAGTATATGTGGATGGAAGGGCAAATGCTAGGAGTCGAGTTTGCAGAAACACCCAACCAGGTGGAGAGCACGATTGAGAGGACACTTGCTCCCATAGTGCTACCAAGACTGATGTGAGATAGCATTATTGTTGAAAAATTGATCATAAATCACCTCGAAAACCAGGTAGTAGGAAGGGAGAAGAATACCCAAAATAGCGCTGAGTCCAAGGAGGACCAGTTGTTGCGGGAAACCTTGACCAATCATGCTTTAGTGATTAGCTCATCATCGAGTAATAGAACAACCACCTTAAGCCACCTCTCGATTGTGGCTTGCTGCCGGAATGTTTCACTATATTCTCGATAGATCGTAGTAAAGACCAGATTCATCATCCCACTTAACAGAGCGATGACAGCGAGGATGTGCGCCCAAGAGCATTTCTCTGTCTCGGGAAGTACCAACGTTCGGACTGTGGTGCTAGATGAATTTCCTGGTCAATGTCATTCCACTGTGACATTATTTGGCAACAAGCTCACGGAAGTACAATGATAGCAAGGGCATGGTATATCCTCCACTGTCGCTGCAGCTGTTCAACGATTGTTCTCCACATTTCACCGGCTTCTACTCCCTGATCGTTCTTTGATTTTACATTGAGATGATATTCGTGGATATTTGTCTGTCGTTTGTTCTCGCTTGGTGTGTGACTCCATCGGTGGTAACAGTAGTACCAGCATGGTAGTCCGAAGGCGAGCACGGATGTTGCACAGATAAGAATAAATAATATGAAGCACAGAGGCAGCTTCATCCTGTGACCGAGTAAGTATAAATCAACAAGGCAGAGATTACCCACAGGATATTAGTTCCGTAGCTTTGGTTATCGGCCCCCGAAGACTGATTAGCAGAATTACTGTTAGGTATCCGGGGTGGATTGCCGTGCTCAACATCCAAGTCAATACGACCACCCCTCGTGTTAAGCGACATGTCAGTTAGACGTCAAGTAGGCGCTCCGATAGACGATTGACAAAGTGCGTTGTTTAGAAGAGATAGAAGAGGCGGGTTGTTGGAGTGCTGGAGGTATTGATGAACAGGCAAGGTTTTATGGGGCGTGCATGAACTGGCGGTAGACTAAAGCGAACGTGAGGATTTATAGAATATCTTTCTTCATGGCCGGAAAAGGAAAACCTTAGAATCCAGGTAATTCCGGGCGACAAGGAATGATCATAACGTATCCTCCGGTGATGGAGCGCGTATTCAAGGGCTATGAAATTGATGCCTTGTTTCATGATGACCTCGCAGAGGATTCGGTGGCATACAACTACCTACGCCTACACAGATAGAGAGAGGGTAGGGGAGGAAAAAGTTTGGGGCAAGGTGGACCAAATGGCTAAAGGCCAGGGATCCAAAAAGTAGCATACACGGTGATCTGGTCAACTTGTGTTGTGTCCGGTTGTACATGAATAAAGATCGCTTATTTGGTCATCCTGCCAGCTTCCTCGCCAGCAGACTCCATTCAACGGCCAAATTTATGCAGTGGGGTGATGCGGGCACGTCAGAAACGACTATCTTCGCATGATGCCACGATGTACTGAGATATAGCTGCTTCATTTAGATGTGTGCAGATGATAGTTTGAGTCTTACTGATATAGTTACTGAAGTGTGAAGTTTGGAAGGAGCTTCTGGACCTCAACTCTGACTTCGGTTGCCAACCTAGGATGTACAGAGAGTGTGATTATAACTGAAATTGAACACTAATAACTATGAGGATGTAAGTAACTAGGAGGACAGAAGTTACCCTCCGTGCCTTCGGCACGGGTCTTACCCTATCCTTATGTCGCATAGAATAGAATCATATCAGAAATTGGTTGTTTATTGGAACCTAAGTCTCATTGCTCATTTCGTAGAGACAGACAACGCATCCAGTATTCAGAGCACAAAGTCTCTATGACAGGGGCGCGCTCTTGAACACAATATTCTACAACTTCACCTGCCACCCTTCCCACTTCTCGCAGCCCCAGCAGCATCATACCAAATTCTCCTCACCCACCTCCTCCGCCTCGTCACACTACCCCCACCAGCACTATACGGTCTCGGCCTTGGACCCAACCACGCATCATTCGTATACACCCACCCATCCTCATCGGCACCACCACACTCCGCCCAAGCACCTGTAAGGTCCTTCCGCCAATCTTCAGTCGGGACGAAGCGCCAATTAGGGGAGAGCGAGAACGTCAAGTTGCTGCTGTACAGATGTATCGTTAACACTCATCCGATATGCATAAAAGGGCAAGAAAACGGTTTATGGGTGAGCTACAGACCTGATTTCGTCCTCTGGTCTAATGCCAGTCCAACCGTCCCTACCTCTCGTCCACGCACTTCGTTCGCCCGGTCGAAGATTCGTCTTGCTCCAGCCTTGACCTGTGGATTCCGTTACGGGTACACTACCTCCTTCGTATCGCTCGTTTTCGAATAATTCGACCTCGCGCATTTCGGCGCACCAGATTTCGTCTGGGAGTTTGTCGTTGTCGATGAGCCGTTCGATGGTTGTGCGGAGGGGCATGTGGATCCAGGTTGTTAAGGATGGATCTATACGTGAGATGAGGCTTTCGTAGCGGGTGATTAAGATTGGAATTGAAGTCTGTACATAATGGAGGAGGGTTGGTGCGAGTTTTTGTATGGTTGGGTGGGTGATCATGAATGGTGTTAGGCCTGCGAATAATGCAACTTGGCGGGTGGGGAATGTTGGGAGGTGGATGATTATGAGTAATGGGAAGAATGTGGTTATGAGGAGGGTGAGGATGATGGGGGTGTAGGGGGAACGTGTTGTTGGTGATGCGTAGGTTGAGATGTTTGTGGTTGAGGGTGTGAGATGTTGAGGGGAGAGGGTGAGATGGTAGGTGTAGGGTTGTGCGAGGGTTGTCATGTCTGAGACGAAGCCCATGAGGTTCTGGATGCCCTGGAGGTTGGCCTGCCAGGCTGCAGTGCCCTCTGCGGGGGGTTGAGTGGGTATCGGTGGTGTCTCTGAGGCTGGAGAGGAGGGGAAAGGCGAGGAAGCATAGGGATAAGAAGAGAGGATGATACCGATGAGGACTGCATGTGGGATTAACAGAATCATTCGGGGGAAATAACCTGTGGAGGGATCTCGGTCAATTAATGTCCCTAGACCTGGGAGGCGTAGACCTACAGAGGAACGCGTATAACGCCATCCAAGTAGTCGTCCGTTTCCATCCCCGTTTCCAGAATAAGACCTCTTCCACACGATCCTGGAACCAGAAGACAGGCCCAACCTTGGCCACGAACCTTTTGAAATTGTTCGTCATAATAGGGAGGGATAGAGGGTCCCGTGAAGACAGCAGCGTCACTTTCTCGGGTTCGATCTTTTTCCGTGGGTTCGTTGGCGGGGGTACGGCCGCTGGACCAGTTACAGGTGCGGTTGGTATAGATCCCATGAAGAGTTGAGGGATGAATGTCATCGGAGTGATTGAGAGACCGGAGCTAGACGAGTTTGAGTTTGAGCGTTGGTGACGGTCATTGGCTTCCTGAGGGTCTGGTTGAGGGAGGGTGGTGAGAATCTTCTGTGCCGGCTGGATGTTGCGTGAGCCATCGAGCCTTGTTGCACAGGACGGGACCTCGATGTAGTCGAGCGTCGCCATCATCGAGGCGGTTTCAGACGCAGTGAACAGAATGTCAGAGGAATGTGATACTCGACACATCGTGGGAACGGGTCTAACCTACTTGTGCGTATGTATCATGACTGTGGTTGTTAATATTGTTGAAACCTATACAGCAAGTTCCGTATGCTCATAAACCTATGCTTCTTAATGACGCCGAGCTCCAGTCACAACTGGGAGACCCTATTAGCCTCCGAGCTGCAATAACAGCTTTTATATAGCCTTTCGAGTTGGCAGTGTTCCTTCTTCAACACCATACGATACAAATCGTTTGGCTGCAAACTTTACTGAACCCTCAGGCCTCAGACCCCACCTATCACCACCCAGAACATGACGAGGGCACCTCGGATTGCGTACACGATGCACATCCTTTTATTTTTGATCGCGGACTCTTGCCTAGCCCTACCATCCTTATCACCCTCCTCAACCAATTCGACATCGCATCCCTCCATCGCGGAAACCCGTGAGCTATCGGGCCTGGTTGGTGGTGATCCCGATCGCTCGGTGCGGGACATCGTCGTCAGTTGCCTGGCAACGATATTGGCTTGCACCTGGGTTGCAATCCATCCGGACATCCCCCCCGTAGGGACGTCTTCATGGGGGCGTTTTCGTGCTCGTGCCTTTACCATGGCTTTCGCAGTCCTTGCACCTGAATTCATCATGACCTGGGCTTTGCGGCAGCGGATTGGGGCAGGAATTATTAGGGACTTATATAATGAGCATATCCCTCGAAAAGGCAAGCCATTTCTGCATGAAACTCAGAGAGCTGAGCTGACTGATTAGCAGAGAACGCGGCTGATCAGGACGGAAAACCACCTCTGAGCAGGTTCATGAAATGGTTTGGGGAATCGACAGGAAACTCGGATGGGCAGTGGACTCTGACACATGGGTTCTTCCTCCAGATGGGCGGCCTGCAGCTCTATGACAGTGCTAGTCGCCCCGTCCAGCTATTGGGCGTAAGACATGTAATGCAACTAATCAGGGAAGACAGGACAGATGTGCTGCTACAGGTGTCCGAAGAGGAGATTAACGACAAGAGCAAAGGGGATGTGCTTACAAAATCATTGGTGGTGGTCCAGACGACATGGTTCGTCGTTCAGTGTATTGCGCGCTGGATCAGACATCTTCCGGTGTCCGAGCTCGAAGTAATGACACTGGCTTTCGCAACCTTGAACGCCGGAACATACGCCTTATGGTGGAGGAAGCCACAAAATGTGAACTTGCCGATGCACATACGATGGGATCTGGATCCCGTGGTCCCACAATCAAACACCGAAGAAGAGTTGGACCTCTCTGTGCAGACTGCAGCGACAGAAGAAACAGTAGAAGAATCAGTCCAGTTAGGCGATCAGCAAGCAGATCAACTAGGACAGACTCGACAAGAGCCGAGCCGCCTATCGCAGGGCTTGCTGCTCATCTTGAATACTCTCCTACTTCCATTTCGTGCCATGAACCGAGTTTACTGGCAGGTGCTGATCACTAGTGCAGGTCCAATTTTTGGGGGAGGACCAGGCCAAGAGGTGTTTAATGCGTACGATCCTGCAAAGGGTTGGAGGAAAGCTCCAGCTTTTATGTTTGCAGTGATTGTTGGTATACTATTCGGTGGCCTTCATTTGATATCCTGGTCATCCCCATTCCCGACAAATGTTGAATCCCTTCTCTGGCGCATCTCGGCCCTGTATATTATGGTGAACCCACTACTCTTCGCTATCCCATGGATGCCAGCCGCTGTGTATTTCTCCAGGTCGCCAAGGTCACGCCTATCTAAACACAGGTATGCATTCGTATGTATGATCACCTTCTTCCGGTTGTATCCAATGATTGTTATGATCAACACTTTCTATTTTTTTGCCCGCATTGCCATCGTTGTGGTTGCCTTTACTTCACTACGCGATCTGCCACCTGGTGCACTTGTAAATATTCCTTGGGCTTCCTTCCTTCCTCATCTGTAAATAGAATCGGACTTTAAAGAGTTTAAACCATAGGTAGATGCATGTGCATTTAGGCAATAGGGCAAGGACATTTTGGACTAATTATTCTGTGCTGTATCCTGCCATACCACCGTATCCATTACAGTCAAACTTTAGGCACCTAGTGGAGTTTTACCCAGACTCCTGTAGTTTTCTGGCCAACAAAGGCAGGGGCAAGGAAGATGTATCTCACGAGAATTCCGGGGAATGTCAACCTTTCATCGGGGGTAGAGGCTGAGAGCATATTTCGCACGGAACCCGAACTCAGATCGAAAAGTAGCAAGCAGCCGAGTGGAGTAATCCGAGCGGAGCCTGAATTCAGATCACTCATCGTCAAGCCTCATCTTGCCATCATCCGCTCAAACTTCAGCAACACCACCCAACATCCTCAAGACATTGACAAAATGGTGAGCATTCGTTGCGCACGCGTCGACGAGCTCTAGTTTCTGCGCTTCATCCAGCGTAAAAACGCAAATATTTTGGGTGGATGGTAAGTTTTCATGTCAGATGTACCATGACCTTGATTGACACACCTGCAGAATCGCACCGGCATATCATTCTCTTTTTTGAGAGATAATTGTAGGCTCCGTTGTCGTTAGACGCGAGCCTCTGTATGCTGGGTCGTGTTCGCAGTGCTTTCACGCCGCGATTCATGACACTAGAGCTCCGAGGCGCAATGCACCATTCTCCTGTGAATGAGCATTGCTGACTTCGTCTCAATGACCAGCCTCCTAAGGCCAAACCAGGATCCGGTAAGAAGCCTGCCGCCGCTCCCTTCGGCGCTAGCAAGAAGACCCAGGCCAAGAAGAACCCTCTCTTTGAAGCCAACCCCAAAAACTTTGGTATCGGTATGTCGCGTGCGCGGTCAATTCGCACTGTTGTCATTGACTCTTGGTTCTCAGGTCAGGACATCCGCCCCCAGACCGACTTGACCCGCTTTGTCAAGTGGCCTGAATATGTCCGCCTTCAACGCCAAAAGGTTATCCTCAACCAGCGCCTGAAGGTTCCCCCCGCCATCGCTCAGTTCTCCCACACCCTCGACAAGAACACCGCGACCCAGCTCTTCAAATTGCTCAACAAGTACCGCCCTGAGAGCAAGCAAGAGAAGAAGGAGCGTCTCAAGGCCGCTGCTGCAGCTACTGCTGAGGGCAAGACCGTCGTGAGTTCTTGATTAGAACCGTACGCCTGCCTGGTTCCTCACTCATTTTGCAGGAGACCAAGAAGCCCCTCTTTGTCAAGTACGGTCTCAATCACATCGTCGCCCTCATCGAGGCCAAGAAGGCCTCTCTTGTTGTCATCGCCCATGACGTTGATCCTATCGAGCTCGTTGTCTTCTTGCCTGCTCTCTGTCGCAAGATGGGTGTTCCCTACGTCATCGTGAATGGCAAGGCTCGTCTCGGCACCGTCGTCCACAAGAAGACCGCTGCCGTCGTCGCCCTCCAGGATGTCAAGAGCGAGGATCAACGCGATCTTGCTACCCTCGTCAGTGCCGCTAAGGCCAACTTGTAAGTTCTTAACTTTTATCTTTGTGTTGAAGCCGACTTCATGGTCTACCTAGCACCGACAAGTACGAAGAGCAACGTCGTCAATGGGGTGGAGGCATCCGTGGCTACAAGTCCACCCAAATGCTCCGCAAGCGTGCCAAGGCGGCCGGCCAGAACGCCAACGCTGCCTCTCTTGGCAAGCTCTAAAAATTAGCTCCGGTTCTTGGGAATATCTTTGGTTGGGCATTGTCACAAAATAATCGTCTTAGTATGTGGTGTATCCCTTTCGGGGCGTTATGTTTCGTATGCGATATATTGTGCTATGCTTTGTTCCATTCGTGGACATGCAATATGCAGTGCGCCGCATGTCTACATGTATTATAGTCCTCCCATTTTACCATGTTGTTGAGACAACCAAGAGCCGCCAGCATCAGAGTACAGCAGCTCCAGTTCCTCGCTCGAAGAACACTGCTCCTGTATCTGTTAAGCGATATTGAAGTGCAGCACTCCGCGGTAACAGTTTAACCTGACCACAGAGTGTCGATGGGCCAGCATGGAGCGCGACCTGTGGCACGGTTAGTACTCTAGAACATGTAAAATTATAGAACGTACCTCTCCGCTGACCGCAGCACTACGACCACTTGCAAGCGACCGAACTTCAAGATGATATGTACACAGTTGGTGAAGACAACGGAAGAGATCATCGACCTCATCCGACAGCGTCAAGTGATGCCGAATAATCAGCGTCGCATTCACCTAGTGAATTAGTGAAGGGTTAAAAGTAAATAAAGCCACGGGTATTCCAGGTAGACTCACGCGCCTACAGGAAGCTACAAGCGCCCGGAGAAATCGGGTGATGTCCAGGAGAGAGAACCCGATCCATTCGAGGGTTGTAATATCGTCCAGGATTACAAGGTTCGTCGGATTCTCTTCGTTACTCGTAGTAGATGGAAGGGATTGAACGATGGCGTCGAAAAGTGGTCGTAGTAGAGGCGGCTGGGACGGTGAGTTTTGTGGAGGTGGTGGTTGCACAATCGAGAGCGCGTCGATGAAAACGAGTGATCCCGAGTCGATGTGCTGGTTCAAGTTGATATTCTGCTTTTTTTTTTCGGTGTTAGTGTGAGTAGTCTGGGAATGAGTGGGAGGTGGGACTTGACTGAGCGAGATGCTATTGCTTTCCATTTTGTTAGGTCCTCGGAGACTGAGATGATGGTTGCTTTTTTGTGTGTGCTCGGTGGGGAAGATTTGAGGTGAGTGGAGAGGGCTTTGTGGAGGAGGAAGGATGCTGGGGATGGGAGGGTGTCTGTTATGAGTAAGACGATGTTTGGCGGGAGGTTGAATGGTGGGAGGAGCATCTGGGGTTAGTGTGTATGGTGTGGAATAAAATAAGAGTTGGACTGAGATAAGATGGTGATGTGATTGTTTTGGTCAATGACGTACTGCAATGTATGTTTTGATCATTGTGGTTATACTCTCCTTACACTTGCTTGAAGTTGTATAAGGCCGGCTTGAGGACACTATCGGTCTTTCATATCTTTGAT
Source organism: Podaxis rugospora (assembly GCA_018524415.1). Lineage (NCBI taxonomy): Eukaryota > Fungi > Basidiomycota > Agaricomycetes > Agaricales > Agaricaceae > Podaxis > Podaxis rugospora. The sequence goes on from JAEUWL010000643.1 coordinate 28,394, forward strand.
TTGGATTTCCCCGCGAGGTCTGTTGTGCCAGGTTCAAGGAGCATCGATGGCCAGATCCGCACAGCGACGAACATTGGAAAGCCTAGAACAGAACAGGTTATTCCCAAGAGAAGTTGACAGTATTCTTTGGTCCACCTTAACGCCTGTGGCTACTTTTTATCTTATTCAGACTGCCTTAAATCTGCATTCCTCTTGAGGCACGCCTGACGAGGGACGAGCAAGGTGTAATTTTTCGTGACAGTCTATAGCTAACGCTATAATGCATACACCTGTCCCCAACCGACCCTTGTCCCTATACATCGGAATTCTCGCATCGTTGCGCGATCCCTCGATTTATCCACCTTTTATGAGCCCATCCCTTTACCATCCACCCATCCCCCCCCCCCCCCTTTACCATAACCTCAGTAAAGGTGTTCAGGCACCCGCCAGGGGGTGACCCGACTGTGTTCCTCCTCGACTGTCACCACCTGGGGGTCTTGGGGCACTCATGCCCATGCCCCTTCCAGACAAATTATACTGCCGTCGTTCGTAAAGTCAATCGCCTACTTTTCTCACATATCCGGCCCCAAAGAATAGGACACTATCTCCGGAAAGCCGGTGTTTGCATATTCACGGTTGTCGTACTACCTTTGCCCCTACCTGCATCGCGGTGCATCTCATCCTACCTGCCCTAAGGACTTCGGCTGGGTAATACTCAGATGATCAGTATGGTATAAGCTTCTTGCTCCGGAGTTATTGGTGTGGTCAGGTATGCGGTAGCGGGTTGCAACAAGCTCGATCGTTCATAGCCTCAACGAGAACTTTCACTGGCACGGTGAGTACCGCCTCCTTTGATTTTGTCATTCTGAGTCTCGTAGCTGTGAGATCTAGGAGGAGCCATTGGACGCGCGTGAAGGGATGGCTCCCGTTCATACCGCAGTTGCAGAAACTGATTCGCTTCCGTCATCAACCTCCCATCTCGTTGTCAATCATCGGCGTAGAAGTTATTCAACAAGGGAAGGGATATGGATCACACAGGCCGTCCAAATCGTGGGTCGGAGGGCGAGTGAAATGGACTTGTTGGGGGCTGCTGGAGGTGCAGGAGTGGGTCAAGTTCATCACATGCCAGGTGCCTATGACGCCCTACTATATGGACTCCGCCGCTCTATAACATGATAGGATATGTGGACATGGATATCGAAATGGGTTCTACTCGGCTTCCGATGTCTTCGCGCCCAGGCTCGGGTCAATGCTTCGTTACCATCTCCTTCCCATCTGGTGGTTTCCACCTCCTTCCAGAAAGCACTCGTTCCGTTCAAAACTCGCTCTGGCGTTCAAACGCGCTATTTATCATGACTGAACCCACTGGCCCTTCTCCTGTATCGCAGGCTTCGGGCACACGAGTTGGCTAACTCGTTGGCATAGTGGCGATTGTCTCGCTGATTGTCTTGCTTGCCTTGCACTCATCATCTCTTCTTGCATTGCTTTCGCCCGCTGCCTCCAATTGTCCTGCTTCCTTTCCCATGCGTAGGCTGTACCACCGCTTTGCATTTTTCAAGTCGATCGACAATATCACAAGGCGATTTAGTCCCCATCGCTAAACGTGCAGTCCCCGTCTCTCCCAGAGCCCCAGCCCCATTATCGCCTTCAAAGGTCTCTTGAAATGCTGTGATTTTCGTATTCCGAGTTCTCTGAGCACTTGTTGATGCATCCCAGAATAGAGCTTAGCACTGTCGCACGGGCATCTGAGAACCGCAACAGTGGCTAAAACCTGATGCCCCTCGCTACTTAAATTCCTTGGTTGCGCAATGAAAAAAGGCTGTCAATAATTGCCTTGAATTAGAACTGTTTCGTTCGAGCCGAATGAAACAAAGAACAATCATTCAGGATCTTGCCAAAAAAAAAAACTAGAGAGTTTGGGTAAGCGATTTCAGCGGTTGGAATCTGGAGAGCTACTATAGTTTCCGGGGTTGCTGCACTCCGAAAAGGTAGGTGTTCGTCGTCGTTCGAGCCTAGTCCATTGGTTATGCTGGATGTGCAGTTTCTCTATTTTAGTCACCTGGCGTATTGCGATGAGAACTCCCTTATAACCGCGTCGAAGTATGCCCCTGCCCCACCGCTATCGTCCCATTACTTTTCGGCGTCAAAGGAGTCCCACCACAGGGTAGTGAGCATGCCCAACGACAAGGTAGTGAGTATGGCCGACAACAAGGTAGTGAGTATAGCCGACCGTGCGACCTCCAATCCTTCCTCACGAGAATTAACCTTCAGTTCTATTTACTTAGGACGGTTAGACATGCGCACAGGAGAAATACAGATACCCTCTTCAAGAGTCGCCAACGGATCCATGGGAATGCTGTTATGATATCGTCCACAAGACTGACCAAGAACTGTGTAAGGATCTCAAGGACGAGATTTCGAGTTTATTGGTAGTTGTAAGTAGCGCCGGACCTGAGCTTGGGAGATGATCTAACATATTGTTTTAGGCAACTTTGTTTTTGGGAATTGTCACCACGTCCACGGTCGAGTCATTTAAGTGGCTCCGAGCGGACCAGGAGAAGGCCGCAACAAGCCGACTTGGGGAGATCGTTCGGTTGTTCAATGATACCAGCGCCCAAGGAACCGCCCAACCATTCCAACAATTCGGTCCCAGTAAGAGTGATGTTGTCGTTAATCAACTCCTGAGTATGACTCTGAGCCTCAGTGCTGTCGTAGTCGCAACGCTTTGCCTCCAGTGGCTTTCAGCTTTTCGATGCCTAACATCCCACGAAGATTCCCTCGCTCTGCGACAACTCCGCTAAGATGGGCTGATCGGATGGGGAGTTCCGCACGTACCAGGAGTCCTTATATTGGGTGCAGCCAGACCTTCTTCAAGATTATCTATCGCAGGTCTATGATGAACATTGGCGCCCTCAACGCGAAAGGCGTGGCCCACTTGCCTCGAAAATCTTGCTCGGGGACTAGCTTCTGCCATGGAAGCCCTCATCTTTCGACCGGATGCGGTCCATATCGTTCACAGCTGTCCACCAGAGTTCCACGGAGAATCGGGGGATGTCGAAACCTTGAGGAGTTGTTCAGCATCAAGTTTTCCCTCGAAGAAAAAGCGCTTCTTGGCACCGATTCGCCACCTGTCGCCCCCAGGAAGTGCATGCTCGTACCTTAAGAGAGACTTTTTGAACGCCCATGCACTCCAATAATTAGCCAATAATTAGTCACCCAAAATCAGAAACTCCACTACATCGCATTCTGCTTCCACATCGCCTGGAGCTCTACATCCGGATCAAGAACTTTTCTGATACTAACCAGGAACCTTGCCCTGGTGGTCGCGGATATATCGGTGGCTCTATCGAGTACCCCATTCAGAGCTTGCGCGATGCTCAGGGACTGCCATCTGGTGAGTCTAACCTTTTCATCAGAATCATGAACGTTAATTCATTGAGAACATAGAGCAACCAAGTCGACCGTCAGTAGATGCTTCCTCCTTGCTCTCATGAAATGAGCCTACTTTGCCTTCAGAGGCGAACAAGACGAAAACTGTGCCCAAGATATCCTTATTGTTGCGTGGGTCTGTACCTAGGAAGGTAGAGGCGCATGCCAGAAACTGCATCCGCAGCATGCTTGGATTGCTAGAGAAGTGCCTTCTAATGTCGACATTTGGAGGGGCTGGAACAAATTCTGGGAAGTTTGGCATACTCCTGCCCCGCGGCCATCCCTACCGAGAGTATTTTTCAACGAGCGATGAAGTAGATTACACGCCCGAGATTCCCGAGCTGTGCGTAAGTGTCAAGGGAAGGCTGAAAGCGTCGCCTCCAGGAACTTGGAGCTGTCCCGAATTCGAATTCGACTGCCTGGAAAACTCCGAGGTATCTTACGACTTCATCATTCCCACCACTCCGAAAAGTCCAAGTAAGGTATGATGTTGTACCACAGCGTATGGGCTCTTTATACCCGATTTTCGTCGCCTTAATATTGGATATCCCAATACTTGTAGCATGGTGTACAGCTTGTTTTAGTTCTCTGATATTATCCTATCCTTATCTTTCTCTCCCCATATGTGGATTACATGCATTAATGAGGGTCATATAATGAACATGACCCCCTGATAGCATTGCAAAGATGTCTACAATGAGATACCGTACTTACTGGCCGTCGTGAGTACTCCTTGGTTTTGAACTCTGTGTATCGCACCCGAATCGCGCTCCCCGTGCTCTTTCTCAGGCAAGTTTATCTTGGTTATTACCAGAGCCATCCAAGTGGCTCCAGGGAGACCAAGAAGATCAACAACGCATCTACTCTAGGAGGTATCCTGGTTGCCAACTGACACTGATACTCGAGGGACGGCTCAGCCTCATCCACCGTCTGCCTGGATATCCACAGTATCATTATCTAACAGTTGTGACTTCTGGGTAGGCCTCCGAGCCTCAGTGCAGCTGCGGTGGGAAAGTGCTTCCGGTGGCTTTACCTCTTCCGATGAACTGACGTTGAACGGAAACCTCACAAGGACGTCCTCCGGGTGAGCCCTTGCTAGCTCCTTACGAGAATAAAGTGACGAAGGCGAGCTCCGACCTAGAGGATAGATTCAAGCTAGTGCATGAACGTTGGGTAGACGCCGGTAGGTGGCATCTGAAAGTGACGGTCGTTCGAACACCAGTCAGAACAACGTAGCTAGAGACAAGAACATTCTTGCCTGGACATTGCCCTGACTGGAACATCGGTGACATCACACGCTGGCGGTCAGAATAGCCCAACAAGCACTCCAACAAAAAATATTAACAGACGGTTCGTAGAAAATCAAGTGAATATAGTTCAAGCTTGTGAAAGGACGCGCTTACTCCCTGCTTACTACCAGCCCCTGTTATGCACTCTCTACTCCACCAGGAGATGGGCATTCTGATGATCGCTCCAACAAAATTGATTCACCCCATCGATTTGTCTCGGTGTCTGTCTATCCGACCTGCGCTATTCATATACCAATGCCACAAACGGCCGCTTTGAATGTATATTGATTTCCAGTGTCGTCGACTTGATATGAGATCGCTTCTATTACGTATCCCACGTATACGGCATGCGTATGTCTGCCAAAACCAATTCAAGAGCCTATCAATTGATACGAACAAAAACGAAACAATAATGAGGGTACACCTCAGCCGAATCTCGAGAGTCCAGACAAAGTAACAGCAATCTCCCGATCCCGGAGATAACACTGCCTTGTTCCGAAGTCCAGAGAGCATTTAAGTCCCAACACCAATGCAAGGCGCTTATACTGTTAATCCAGTTCAACACGTTTATCAGAGCCCCCCAAAGAAGGCAAGAAGTGTGATACCACCGAGTCAGTGACATGATCCCATGCACGTTCGTGCACGTTCGTCCGGGTACTTGTCAAGACCGAACTTGGAAACGCATCCTGTAGATTGGGGATGGTCAGGATGGAGGGTGTCCATTGGGATCCAAGATGTTGGTGTGATACTTTGTTGGCAATTAAAAGAAGCAAGTTCGGAAAACGGCAAACGTGCGCATCGCTAAGAAGTTGATATAAATAACTCAACCCTTTTGTAGTGATAGAAAGCCATTAGGCTCCCGCTGGCATTCAAATGCAATGCTGCTTTCACCTTCAACGGAGCACTTTCCACCGGAGTTATCCTTACTTGGTATTGAACAATGTATTTGCCGCGTAAGAGGCTTGGCCAATACAGAGGGCAGTGAGGGGGGGAGGGTTGAGTGCCTGAGTCGTTGTGTTGCTTGTTCCTGTCAAGCTCCTGCAAGGGATGTACCCCTCTGGGAGAAATGGCTGGCAACGATCGAGTATTGGAAGGATCGACCCAGGTGCCTATGTTCTACGCTGACCACGACATCATGAAGGAACCAGAAATCATCTTTCCCTCTCTATGTATTAGCGCCATATTCGGTGCACTACACCTTATTCTCTGGTCGTCTGGCTCGTTTCCGACACCTACCGAAAGACTTTTCTAGCAGCTTTGCTCCATCGTCATTACAGCTGAACCGCAGCCAATGGCAACCGGCCTTGGTTTAGCGCAACTAACTGGAGGACACCGATTGGGGGGCAGTAATCAAAATGACGATGGATGCATTTGCAATGTCCCTTCTTGCCTCTTTACGTCCTTGCCCGCCAGACATTGCTCACGCTTGCATTCAGCACTCTCCGCTCTCCTCGCACGGAAGGATGTGACTCTGGCTGGCACTGCATTAAGACTCACAAGTCATCGGTGCTAACCACTCGGAATCAACAAGGAGTGCTTAGAATGTTCCACCATCTCAGAGAGAGCCATTATACACTGACTATTGACATCATCACAAAACCTATCCCAAATTGGAACATAGCTTAACGCACGTTTGTTCAGAGAGCTGAGACTTCTGTCTTTATGCACTGATTTGATGCGTTAGGAGTCATGATACATCAGCCCTTAACTGTTGGCTGGGAGTTGCGTTACCTGATGAGACGACAGGGATGCCGTCCACTAGGAGGCAATAATCTAAAACCACGTCAATCTGTATGTTTTTATTGGCGGTGTCATTTGCTCACTATATAGCCACAATCCTCGAACCGTTCTCACGTCCGTAAAAAGGAGGGCCCAGGAACTTTTGCAAGAACAAACGTGCGTCTCAACCAAGCACAGGCCAATCCGTCACAAACAGGTCCATAGCCCTTCTCACACGGGTAGACCCCCTCTGAGGATAAATCCGTGAGGCGGTCGAACAGCATGCTATGCACAAGAAGGGGCTCCGGCGGCGTTATTTTTATAGAGTGCTACGAACGGGCTTGACTGGCATTTGTTCGTTACCCCTTGACTGATCGGGAAGCGCTGTAGTAGGCCAGGTCTTTATAATGCTCAACACGAGGAGACAGGAGGCATATTTTATTGATGCTGATCATCCTCCTTCTAATAGCGGCTTTCAGACCCTCCTTCACCGTTCCTATACCTTTCAGACCAGCGAATGGGACGACGGGCAACATGCTGGAAGTCCTTTCTGAACGTGCTGAGCTACCCGAAACGCTCCACGTTTCCAGTCAAGGCCGGACCTTGCAGGATATTATCTGGAGTTGTCTGGTCACAATATTTGCTTGTACTTGGGTCGCCGTACACCCGAACATCCCGGGTCCCGAGGAGTCCCAATGGACACGGTTTCGGCGGCGTGTGTCCACTATGTTCTATGCAATCATTGCACCAGAGTTAATGACCCTTTGGGCGATGAGGCAACGACATGCGGCTGGGAGAATAAAGAGGAAGTATAACCAAAAATACCATGGAAACGGTGAGCGGCTCACCCTTCTTGAAGATGTAATGGCTGTACTCACCGAAGTTGAAGTCGTACTCCTTGAATCGGGCTGGAGTAAAGTCAAGCGGGAGATAAAGAGATGGTTTCAGAGCCCAGACAGGACCCAAGAAAAGCTGTGGACCCTTAGTCATGGGTTCTTCGTTCAGATGGGCGGGTTCCTTTTTGTTCAGGATGGGGAACCCGCCTTCGTTATGACCTTCCAAAGAATGCAGGAACTAATCGACAATAACACAATCGACCTCCCATCTGTAACCGAAGACGACATCTTCGACAAGAGCAAAGGTGACTTTCTCACCAAGCTCCTTGTCGTGCTTCAGACGGTCTGGTTCATTGTTCAGTGTATCGGCCGTTGGGCGGCGCAGTTACCAGTGACAGAGCTGGAAGTCATCACCCTCGCATTTGCGGTTCTCAACATCGTCACTTATTCTTTGTGGTGGCACAAGCCGCAGAATGTTCAGGTTGCAATATCCATCGTAAAAAAGAGTGGTGCTCCTTCAGTGAAGATCGAACCGAGGGAAGAACGCAGGAGCTGGCTGGAAAGGAAGATTGCAGACGGAGGTCAAGGGTCAGAAGGATGGTTGCCGTGGATGATCCTCGTCTCCTTACTCGTTCCTGTGAAGCTCCTACGGAGCGTGTTCGTTCCGTTGGGCAAGATGGCTACTGACGACCAAGTGCCAGTTGGATCCACTCGCATGCCCAAGTTCTACGCAGACCACGACATTACGGAAGAACTCGATGTTATCTTTCCTTCATTGGGGATGAGCGTTATCTTCGGTGCTCTCCATCTCATCGCATGGAACTGGCAATCTCCCACAGACACGGAAAAACTTCTTTGGCGTGTCTGTTCCTGTGTCATCGCTGTTGAGCCACTGCCAGCCGCATTAGGCTTTGGCTTGTATTGGTTGACTAAAGGATACAGGGTGGGCGAAGTTGTCATGTCGATACTGGAGGCGGTTGCGATGTCTCTCGGAAGTCTTGCCTTCATTGGATTACCTCTCTATGTCCTCGCTCGTTTGACATTGCTCATACTCGCTTTCAGTTCACTTCGTTCCCTCCCTCCGGATACATTCCGGGATATCGCATGGTCCTCGTTCCTCCCTCACGTTTAATGAAATTACAATTTGCTACGATTTTGATGTACATTTCCTTGATGATAGACTTTTCGAATGAGTAATCACCCAGTCTTGTAGCTATTGCGGAGGACACGCATACCCGAGTACATGTATTTTATGTCACAATTCCTTCGTTATAGCTCTTCCCTAGCCATCCATCGCTGTACCATCGCCAGAGCTTCTTTAGGTTTATCGTAGGGCACCTAAACCCATTCCCATTCACATCAAATTTCATCCTCAGGAAGTAGACCACATACCATATGTCCAGCACCATCAATCGTAGCGAACGTAAGGCCCTTTGCGCTTCTCGTCAGTCCAGCTCTCTTCCCATCAACAAGCCACACCCGTTTTTCAGCCGCCGTGAACTCTTGTTGTCCACTCCAATCCATCGCCAAAGTCCATCGTTCGTTGCCAACGTGGTTACAGATCCAATCATAAGCACCGACATAGATTAGAACGCGGACTCCCCGGTCGAGAAGGGCTGCGACGTAGTCCGTAGTTGGATGCAGTATATCTCCGGAGAGGCCGAAGCTTGCACTAACGTCATGATTGCAGGAGGTGAAATTTCCTTTGATAGCGGAGTCTACCCCGAGCAGGGCGCGATTGGTCGAGTTGCTGAGGAAATTCCAGATGTGACTAGGTGGAGAAATAATTTTCAATGGGTGGAATAAGATTCGTGGGAGGATGGCTACGAACGCAGTTTGGGGGTAACACAACGTTTCGAGTAGGGGTCCTTCACATTGTTTGCTGACATCGTAAGGGTTTTTACCTGCCGGCGGAGATGTGTCGGAGTGAATGGTTGCTTTTGGGATGGCAGACTCACCAGTTGCACGATAAGGGGTCGTGTATGTTGCCGAACAGTAGTTGTACGCCGCTGCACAGTCGATACTGTCGAAATGGTCGACACACGCTCTCCTCATCCACCGATCACATCGTTCCATCTTGCAGGTAATGATGGATAATTAGCATCTCGGCGTAACCGGGGTTGTAGCAAAGGACGTACAGTATGTTTCATGGCAACGCAAGCGGATATGTCGACGAAAGGGTCAATGGAAGCAGGTGTGCATTGCATATCATAGTAGGACAAAACCATCTTGAAACTGTCAGTCATGCCGTTTCCTGGAGAGTGGATGTTACACCCTTTGGTATGACACTATTAATGCAAGACTCACCGATCATGGCGGATGTCAAGTTTATGGGCGTCAGGCCAGCCTCTATGAGTAGAGCATTCTGGTCGTAAACAGCAGAGGCGAATAGTGGTATATAACGTCCCTGCGTGAATAGAGTTAGATGATACACAAGCTGACGGTTGAGAGAAAGACACGCACACCATAGGACTCTCCAGCCATATGGAAGGCACGACCTTTGAACTGACTAAAGTTCTCGAAGAATATTGCAACGAACGCCGCGATATCTGCCGCTGCTTCTTCGGAAGTGGACTGGCCGATTCTATTTTCATACTTCAACATGACAGCATTCGACGGGCGGAACACACCACAGCTTCGCCGTAATCAGCATAAGAAAACCCGACGCCGATGGGTTGGTCAATGAAGAATATATTCGCGTTTGTGTTCCATGACTCGGGATGGAATTTTGGGCCCCCTGCGTCGATAATCCTGCATGGGCCTTCGATAATGAGTGACTATCACGCGTTTGGAGGGACTACAACTTACCTAACTCAAAGAATAGTCCAAGAGAAGATGAACAACCTGGTCCACCGTTCGTCCAGAAAATAACATCATCTTTATCGGGGTCGTTCCGGCTCTCGAAGAAATAAAAGAACAGATGACGCGCTTGGATGTCGATGTATCCTGTGTATCCCCTATTAGTCAATCATTTCATGAGCATGCGTGAATATAGATGGAAAAGGAAGGCATACCTGACTGTATCATCACAAAACGAGCTTTTCTTCAGCCTTACACTATATTTTGGGAACAGAGGATGAGAGAGGATGCCCCACTCCGTTTCTGGAACAGCTGATAAGGATGAGAATGGTGGTGAGAACAACCCTGCGTCATATTGTTCCTGGGCAAAACGCAACGGAACCTCGCCCGAAGCCGGATGTAAGCAAGGGAACTGGCTTGCAATCGTGGATTGTAAACCAGAGACAGCGAGAGCGGCAAGAACAAATGGTGTGAACATGGTGGACCGTGGAACCCTAGTGGGGGGTTGTCGAGATGCTGGTAGGTGATATATATTGCGGGGCTACTAAACAGGGTCGGAAATGGGTCCGTGATTCACAGGAGGTTCATGTGGTTTGCAGGGACGAACTTCGAGGATTTTCATAATCCCGCGGCAAAAATAACCTTATTCACTCGCGTGCCTTGTTGAACGAAATGCTGCACGTATGGCAATGTAAATTTGAAAACTGGAGAGAATATAAGAACACTGTCATTTTCACATCTCATACAGGCTATTTGCGATATATGGGTCATCAGACGAGAGACAGCCGCAGACACCTCCATTGAAGTGACCAATCCTCTGGAGCGAAGTCATGAGTAAGTCAAAGGCAAAGATACAGTCACTCCGTCGCAGTCACTGCGAGGGATGCAGTTTCCCGCTACACCGCCTGGACCTTCACCAGTCCATAGGGTAGAAACTTGAGTCATACATTCTGACAATCTATGAAGATACGTACGGCGGTGGTGCAACATACATTATTACCGCATGGAGAGTTGTCAGTGCAAGACTGAGCGACGGCGTTGGCGACACCAAGGGAAAAGATGGCAAAGACTAGTTTCGCTTTCCTGGTCAACAATTGCATCAGATGTACTGCCGCAGATTGTCGTGAAGCAATGCAGAGTCTACACGGTAATGGAGCTGGAGGTACTTGCTGACGATGGGAACAAGAAGGGAGAATCATTTGTTTTATATCATTGGGGAGACTTAATTTCAACCCAAATATTGGATCGACCGTGGGTGCCGAAACATGAACTGTGAGCGTCGGATGATTTTCCAGCAATAGCCGATCCAGGCGACGCAAGAAATTTATTATTTATACGAAGCTAGGCCCCATGGAATGAGCGATTCTACCTGAGAGTTGGAGTCAGAGTAGGGCCCGAGTCGCTCGTCCTGCGGTATCTCTGAATAGAACCAAGAGACTACACATTTCGGAAGTTCGAGTTATTCGAGGCCCAACGTTCCTACAGAGCACATTCAAACTTGAAACGGCTCGGAAATTATCGGTGACCTGGCAGGTGGAGTTGTCGAACACATGGCAAACTAGCACCTTCAGCGTCGATGATTTTCGGTTTTGGCTAATCGCCTTGCTCTGGTTCTTCCGAGAACCGTATATATATGGGACAATTTTGCTGGTGGTGGAGTTCGTTACAAAGCTTCATGGAGGAGGATTAGAGTGGAAGCGAAAGCTGTGACCCTACTTACATAATTATCATGGTGTACCCCTCTTAGATTCTCACGCTACTCTTAACTCTTACCAGCCACATCCCCATCTCTGCTCTCGACGACCACCATGGGTAATGACGGAGGAAGTATCCCAGATCGCCGTGACCTAGTCAAGACGAAGCCTAAGGTATGCCTTTCCCCTTACTCACGTATACATCTACTGACATGGTTCTCAAAGGCTGAACAAGCCGACAAGGCTAATCAAACGAGAGCCAAATGGTTTTTCTGTGCACTGTCCAAGGTGAGTATCTGAATCCCAATTATTATGATGAACCATGCTAAGTATTCATATAGCGGAAGCTCCAGGAGCCAGTGGTTGCGTGTGCACTCGGGAAACTGTACAATAAAGACTCAATCATTGAGTACCTACTGGACAAGTCGGCGTACGGAGATGGGGAGACAATATGCGGGCATATAAGATCTCTCAAGGTATGTTTGAGCGCATATTACGATGATTACTCCTCAATTAATGGCTCCCTTTCAGGATGTCAAACAATTGGTGCTGTCGCCAAATACCTCATCTAAGACAGATTCCAAGAAGGCGACAGATGATTCGTTGGACCAGGCACAGTTCGTTTGTCCCCTAACGATGAAAGAAATGAACGGTTCGCAACCCTTCATTTACATCTGGACGTGCGGCTGCGTGTTCTCGCTTGCCGGGTACAAGACTATATCCGAGACAGCTTCCGGTTCGCCAAAGCCTGTCGAAGGAGTGGATAAGGCTCTGGACCTATGTCCACAGTGTCAAAAGAAGTATTCCCGCTCGGAAGATATCATCGCCATCAATCCTTCGTCTGAGGAGGAAGAAAGATTACGTGAAAACATGGAGCGTCGGCGGTTACTTGAGCCTCCGAAGAAGTCCAAGAAGCGAAAGAATACTTCGTCTGAGGAAGAACCGCCAAAGAAGAAACGGGAGACATCAGTACAGCCAACCATTAACTCCACCGTTGCCTCTAGCAAGGCGGTCGCGAATGAGCTGGCAATGGAGGAGGCGAAGCGGAAGGCCACAATGAGCGAGGCGTTGAAGAGTCTGTATGGAGAGGGGAAGCCGAAGAAGAAGGAAACATTCATGACCATGGGCACTTTTACAAGAGTGAGTTCTGTTGTCCTCTTTGACATATGTGGTTCTAATTTATATTCAGTACGCTTGATTCAGCGCTGTAACGTATTTGTATTTTCTATAATCTATTGATATACCCCTGAATGAGGGCCCGATATAAACGATTTCCGTCGTTTTTACCTTTGAGGACAGCATCAACACATCTCATGACTCCGGCTATGATTGGTCTCCTGAATGGAGGGGCAGATTACGTAAATTTCGCGTCCACGTGAACATCCCTCGCAGGTTGAATAAGGTTCAAGATATGGTTAATACAATTGTTGGAATAGGTAAGGTTCAAGGTAGAAGCCTGCACTTGGTAATTAGGTATAGCACACTGTGCTCATGTACCGAAAGACGCCCTGGGACCCATGGGCATGGAAGCCTAGGGGAGGAAGGTCTAGTTTCGCTGGCGGAATTAAGGATTTGGTCCCGCTATCGTCTCCAACAGCCCTTGCTCGGTAGCCCTTTGCGGTCCGGAGGAGATTGCTTGATCTCCCACATGTTTCGGGAGAGGGGCAAGCGGTAAAACCATTTATCTTGCCAAAGCTGAGGGGAAACGCAGAAAGTGGATGTACAAAAGTTAAGCATTGTATCGCCGAGGTGAATCTTGAGTGTGCAGATGGAGCTCACCAGTTTGCTTTTGTACGGAACTGAACGAAACGAATAGTGGGAGATAAGATAATATTGCTTGTACTTATGTACGGGGTGAGTCGAAGAGTGGGTGGTGTTATAGGGGTGGAGAAACCTTGCCAAGCGAGGGAATCTGTAGAGGACTGGGCGTTAATTTCTGTCACACCTCTGTCTACTCCGCCGACCAAGAGGGGTGCTCGTATGCTGCATGCTTATGCCATGTTGGGTGCTAGCTCCGGCAGCTGCCATCCGGCATCTTCATAAAATAGTACCGAGGCGAGATACCTGCAACTTTGTTCCTTGTCATCAGTGGCGTAAGGCAGTACGGGAGTCTACGAGAAGCCGAGGGGTCGGCAAAAACGAGCACGAAGATGTTGAATGAAGGAAAACGACTGTAAATTCGGAGAGACAGAGAGATGATTTCGCGTAGAGAAACATAAACAAACTGGAGAGCGTCAAGAACGAGCGACTCCTTCTGAGGATATTGTGACATCTTCTCTACAAATTACGGAGGCTTTTATCTACAAATGAACGATGCGAACTCAACTTGAGTAATAGGAGCTAGCTGTGACCTACTCTACGCAGACAGTCTTTTGGTTTACAAAGTCCTTATTCACAGTGTGCTATTCAGCCCTGGCACACAGAATGTGCCATATTGTAATCCGACTATTAAAGAAAGCATATCTCTTGGACGTCTTTAGACATTGTCTAAGCAAGGGTTCGTGCAACCTTCAAGAATGGCTGTGCATGCTCTGGAACGACCAATAAAAGGGGCCAAATTGGACTTTGTGCGACACGAAATGGTCAGAATGACAGACCTTTGTATGTGAATGCCCAAGCGCTGGTGACTGGCATCGACAAATCAAAATGAGTCATTAAGGAGAAACATAGGTTTCGTCACGGGCAGAAAGTCTTAGGCCGAGACACGAGCCAAATGAGGCTAGTCGGTGACGAAACTTTCCCTCCACGGCGCTTCCTCACACAGATTTCGACAGTCCCTTTCTAAATCTGCCCCTATTTGGGTACATCCAAGTTGAAAGTCAGTCAGTGGCGATGGTGGATTGCTCGGTCATTAGACTTGTTTCTGCTCGATCATTAAACTTGTTTCTTCTCGATTGAGTAGATTTTAGGTGCCCACATCCCGACCAAACCGCGGTAATCATTGCTGCTTGCCGACCTACGGCTTACGGATCTTCGGTATATGGGTTGAATTGGACCATCATAACCGCAACTATGGAACGCAGAATCCACATTCCATCCCACCAAATCGGGCTATGAACAAACTGGTTTAAATTCCAAGAGGCATGAATCCTCGGCCAGGTTCCCCAATCCCATATTGTCGCTCCTCTTTCCGTCCTGGGTCGTCATGACCGTCGAACACTCTGTAAAACTCGAGTCTCGTTTCATCAAGTCTGCTGATGGGACTGAGATCTACACGGGCGCAGCTGGGAATCGCTCGCCTTTTGTTCCGACCATCGTTATGATTCCTGGGTTCAACATGGTCGGGGCTGCGTTTAATGCTATATTCGAGGATCCCAAGTGGCTCTCGAACGCGTTTCTGGTGAGTGGGGTTGGGGTCCATTCATAGTAGAGGCATGTCATGATTTGCTTCTACTTCTAGGTACGCTACGATCCCCGCGGCCACGGGAAAAGCGGGAAGCCAATCACCGACGAGGCATGGGAATCGCAGCGCATATCAGAAGACTTCGAGGCGGTTTGCAAGGAATTTGGTGTGACCAAAACCTTCGTAATGGGGTGGAGTCTTGGCGGTATGTCTATACCTAACCGCACACCCCCAAAAAGTAACCAGGTACTCAGAAAAAAATCTATAGCTTCGCACTTTGTTGACATTGTCAACTATAACACCTCTGTCACTATATCTGGCTTCATCAATGTTGAAGGAACAATATACCTCAGCCCAACCATCATCTTCCGCATCGCCTCTCCACCCTCGCGGGTCCTCCTCGGCGATCTGACTCAAACGACCGACGTGGACGCTTTTCGACAGGCTGCACTACGTTTTACGTCGTGGCTGTCCGACTACCTTTCGCCAGACCTTTCCCGCACCCTCCTTGAGGGGATCATTCTCGTGCCAAGGGCAATCGCGGGAAAACTGACAACACGAACACAGGATCCGGAAAAGATGTTACAGCAAGCGCGCGCCGGAGAACTGGAAGTTTTGGTAATCACCAGTGAGAAGGACAAGTTGTTGAATTCTGACGGCCTCAGGGAGCTGTGTGAGGAGTTCGGGTGGAAAAAGTATGTCTTAAGACATATCAAGGACGCCGATCATATGCCATGGCTTTCGAAGGCTGATGAGTTCAGAGAGATAATGTTAGAATGGATAAAAGAACGTCATCGTTAAATGTATTGTACTGTAGCCTTCTTTGTTATGATGATGTAAATTGATTGGGAGCCAGTATACAGGGTTTGAGCTAAGTTACAGCCCTTGGACTGAGGCACCTTGTCAAAGAGTCCGATCTTCAAAGGGTGAACGGCGTGAATGGCGTATGTATAAATAGGGAAGACTCACGACTTGACGCCAAACTCAACGCTGGTAACGAAAGATTTCTGAGGCCGACCTGCCATGCCACGGAATGAATTGATATCCCAGTTGTGCCAAGAGGGTACTCACGGTAAATAAAAAAGCCAGCGTCCCCAGTGTCAAGACTCCTTTCGAACATCTCCTCGTGTATGTAACTTTCCTCTTCTGATGCGCCTGGACACAATGATGCGCCCCAGCTAAGCCAAAGCGCCGTTGAGGTCATCTGAAGGCAGCTGACACCAGTTAAAAACTCGGGATTGTTTAACATTGGCACCCTTTGAATCTGCAATTGCGGAGGCGTCTCGAAATCGTCTGGTGCCGGAAAAGTGGGCTGGACAATGAACAGGGCAAGCTGCTGTAGAGATGGTCAACGCCTGTACATCGTACGTCGAGGACAGGACCCACAGTCACAACACCGATTCTGCCATCTTCATAAGCAAGGTAGATGGATTCAGCTCGCGGATTCAACTGGACATCGATCATGATGGTATGTATGTCTTCAACAAAACCATTTATGATCCTTTCAAAGTAAGGAATGACAACCAGTCTGGAGTCATTCCCGAGAAGGGCGAGGTGTTGGCCGCAAGGGGAAACATGAGCTAAGGATGCAATCGATGAGTTGGCGCCAAAGACAGGTCTGTGCTAAATAACTACTTACCTGCTGAACAATGTTGGTTTCTCCAAGTGGGGGGTGGAGACCCCGCGTTGAGCCTCGACAGTACCGTGTTGTGACGCACAACCACCTTATTGGAGTCCATCCACGCGTTCGCTATGGGATCCAAAACCCCTCTTTCCCGCCAACTTTTGAATCCTTCCGGCAGGTCGTCCGACTTAACATAGCCTACGCGGAAGTACCACGCCCCTTGATGCCGAAGTTGTGACTCGGTGATTGCTAACACACAGTCCGCCGTCCTCGAAGCTTCACTCTCACCTCGCGCCGTGTCTACTCCCGTAGTTCTACGCCGAAAGACTTTGAAAACTCCAGATCCACACACAAAAGCGTACTTGTCGTTTACTTCAACGTAACAGATGTCTCCGAGTTCGTCTTCATCCAATGTTTGGGAAGCCTCTGAGTCGGCATCACTTTCGTCGTCATCGTCGTCACCGCCTTCTGAACCTTCCTCGCTCTCCTCAATCTCCATTCCTTGAGTTGCGGCCATTGCACCTTGCTCGCTCTCCTCAGTCCCCATTCCTTGAGTTGCGGCCACTGCACCTTGCTCAGTATGTGCTTGGGCATCCTCCCCTCGGACCACCTCCCCTGAACCCACACCCCCAATTCGTTTCGGCATCTGGCTCTGAATATCATCCATACGCTCCACCAGTCTCCCGGTACGAACATCCCAAAGAAAGAGCGTATCCTCCCCACCGACGAGTAACGTAGGATAAACAAACCGGAAGGCTCTGGTCGGTACATTTCCCGGAGGACGGAGGAGAGCATGTGGAACAAACTTCAAACGACCTCCCAAAGAATAAGTATGCGCAGGATGAAGCTGTATACGGTCTGGCTGTGATTCCGGCACGACTTCATATTCACCTGGACCAGAGATTCCAGGCTCGTCGCTGACCAGACGCCAAACTTCTTTGGCATCATGCCCATGCCCGTGCCAGAGAGCGTATCGGTCAAAGATGAGGAATCCCTCCCCATACTCGCAGTGAGCGAGACCACGCACATAGTACTGTTGACTGCGTCAATTATTTGTAAATAAAAATAACAGACCTTGGATGTGCGCACGGGTTTTAGACCCCAAATCAGGGTTCCGTCATCTATATCTATCACCGCCAGTCCTCCTGTTAGGTGGGTGGTGATATAAAAACCTCGTTTTTCGTCAACTTTAATGCGATGCACATCTCGGCGTTCCGATAATCCACAGTCATAACTCGTGATGCGCGATGGGCCTCTACCAAGCCAACTAGAACGAACCTCACAAGCACGACGGCCTTGATGATTTATTCAGAGGAATCAAATTCGAGCGAGAGTCCGCTTACATAGCTCTTTCCAGTTTCCTGCTTCACCCAAGAAGCGTTTTGAATGCCAACCAAGTGAAGCAACATCCGAAAACATGATCTGATCGTGGGGTATGAGTCGTAGACTTGGATGTGCTGCTACTTGTCGGTAAACAGTAGACTCGTGCTGGTCGATGAAGGTCTTGAAAGACCTGCAAGTGGCAATGCAGGTGGCAATATCGGAAACTGGAAGAAGCTTAAGGATTGAGAGCAGCAATTCAGGAGGAAGACTGAGGAGCATGATGGCTAAGGTCAAGTGGTCATAGAGAGACACAGATGGCAACATCATCATTATGTCATACTACTCATTCATAGGCGGAATTGAGAAACTTTAGCAGCTCCTGACGTTTAGCATCCCTTTCCTCGTCGCCTTTATCTCTCTTCACCTTCAACTTGATCTGAGCTTTGTTAGCGTATGGTTCGAGTTCAGAGATTTTTGTCATTCACCTTCTTGCCTGTCAACGCACTCCGCCTCGTCTCGCTCTTTTCTCTATCTTTTCCTTTCCTCCTGGAACGAGATCGACGGTCCTTATGGCCCTTCCGATCTTTCCTTCCCCTCCTATCCCTCGATCGGGACCCGGAACGTGTCCTCCGCCGCTTACGCTCGCGAGAGTGACGACGGGATGAACCCGAGGTACTCACCGAAGAACCCCGGGACAACGATCGCTTCGAACTGGCTCTCGAGGATGTTGAAGACCGTGAGAGAGAACGGCCACGCCGCCCAGACCCATGGACCCTCTTCTTATCACCACCTGGTTTAGCTTCATCGTCCTCATTTAATTGATTGGGAGCACCGCGCGGATTATTGTCCTTTGAATTAGAATGACGGTGTCCTATGGCGCCTTGGTGGGGACTCGGACTGCGGTTCCTTGTTTTATCTTGGGCATACCCTCGGTCTTCCGTAGAATATGCAGACTTGATAGGTCTTCTCGTCTCCTTGTGTAGGTAGTGTTGATCCCTTGACCTGCGAGGTTGCGGTTGTTCCTCCTCGTAGCGGTCCCGTCTATGCCGGTCTGAGCCATAGGCATTTCTGTGCCCGCCACGGTGAGCATCATCGGAGGATATCTGATCACCATCGCATCACAAACCCCTTTGGAGGTCAGAAGACTACCTGGCTCAGCAAGCAAGGGAACGTACAGGGAGAGTGTCACGACGTTGCCGGTAACGAGCCTCCTCGGCTGCAATTTCAGACCTAAAATCCGCTAGTGCATCCTTGCCCCTATAGTCCCTCTATCACAACCATAAAGTTAAGCCCCCCACTTAGCACCATGAAAACTACCACTAACCTTCTCATTCCGGGACGAGTTACCCTCCCAATCGTCTACATCGGAACCGAAGTCCCCGTGTCTTCTTTTCCTCCGGTATGCTTCGGAGTCAAGCATTGTTAAAAGTGTTTATGCAGGCGTGCATATATGCGGGTGTCCCAGATATTTAGGGCATGTCGAGGAGGGTATGAGTCTTCAGGACTTCAAAAGTCGGAGAAATTATTCACCATGACTATGGCGCGAGCGATAGTAATCATCTTCTTGTCTTTCTTTGTGCTTGGAGGCAGAGCTAGTGCTCATAGCGCTGCTGAACCTGGTCGCGGTTGTCGTTGAATCTGGGATGTACGTGTCTGTATGCGTTAGCCATGCCGATCGGAGCTGATTCTGAGCTGCAAATTTTCAGACAGCGCTCCTTCTCCAAAATAGGATAGCCAGAGATTCCCTGAGTGCTCAGATCCTAAGGTAGGTCTCACCCAGGACCGACGCGATCACGTGAAGCCAGCGTGATTCGGCCGTGACAGATAAGCTTTTTTGGCAGAGGTCGACAACGAAAATGCTTATTGCGAAATGTTATGGATACTTCACTCAAAACCAAAACCACACAATTGTAGCTATACTCTTTCTCTACAAAACTGTGGTTTTAGATTTTTCAAATGCATGCCACAAAATTTATAATAAGCCCCACATTTTCTAAAATCCTAATAAGGAAAGACCCTTATTAAGGCTATCAATATTGGTTCAATTTCATAGAATCCCATGCTGGCTCATGAAAAGACATGTCGCAATACCAATATTAATGGGAAAACGAAAGAAGAGTAATATTGGAAACCTAGGGAAGTAGGCTATTATGAAAAAGGAGAAAAAACAGGAGAAAAGACCATCTAAAAAGAGGAAATCAAAGGTATATTATTCCTGTCCAGGTTTCAGAGGAAATATCTTCTAACAGACTAATCTAACCATCTAAACTTAGGAAGGTGATATGGATACACTAGAGGAGAGTGTTCAAGAGGTGGAAATGCAAAGAGATTATCAAGGGGATGGAGAAATGTCTGTTCTTGTTGGTAACTTGGAGGTACATCAATTCTACCCAGGAATTTCATGAGAATGCTTACCATTGATCAAGGAGTACAATTTACCTATGGAAGAACCCTCCCATGAAGTGGCTCCACAGGTTACAACCCCTGAAGATGATGACCAGGGATGGGGAGATGATGAAATACCCTCCTAACACACTGAGCTTATTGAAGACAGTGATAATAGAGAAGGACCTTCAAGTGATTCATTAGAAGGAAGTGATCATGTTAAAGAAGGGAAGTTTACCTTTCCCCCAATACCTGATGAAGCTTATCAGGCATATTTGGACATTGGCAAAATACTCAAGCCCCACCAGAAGGATAATTTGGGATTTTCTATTCCTATTCTAGATGCATGAACAAGGGAGCACTTCGAATACATGAAGCATTTTTGTTACACCTATTGGACAATGCAGACAGCTAAACCAAAGGCAAGGAAATGGATGTCAGCATCACTTAAAACTATGAAGTATTTCAGAAAAAGCACTTATAATGCACGAAACCTCTGAAATTGGGTCCACAGATTCATCCTTGACTCAGATTACATTCCTGAACATCATGAAAAAGGTTCTACCAGCCATTCACATATTGATAATGAGGATTTCACCCAAGGACTCCATGCTCACCTTCAGAGTGTTGGGAAATATTGCACTCTTGATGATATTGTTCAATACATTGCTCAACCTGAGATGCTCAAGCAGTTAGGGCAGACAAAAACAATCTCAAGGGCTATAGCAGAATGGTGGATAAAAAAAATAGACTACCACTGGACTGCCAAACTGAAGGGACAGTATGTGGATGGTCATGAACATGAAGACATAGTTTATTATCATGATGATATCTTTCTTCCTGCAATAGCAAGCTTTGAGAAGAGAATGCAGACATAGGGAAGGGATGGTGAAGAGGAGGTACTAGCAGTGTCGGAGCATTCATCTAAGTGCCAGGTTGTCTTTTGGTTCCAAGACAAAAGTACATTCTATGTGCACAACCATCAGAAAAAAGTATGGCTTTATAAATCAGCAACAGGAACACCATATGTAAAAGGAGATGGCTACTCACTGATGGTGTCCAATTTTATATTGGCTGACTATGGATGGCTTTGATCTCCAGATGGGAAGGAGAGTGTACGAGTGCTTTTCTATGCAGGAAAAAATTAAGAGAGCTACTTTGACAATGAAAAGATCCGAGAGCAAGCCCAGCATACAATAGACATCCTGGAAAAATATTATCCTGGTGATAATCATGTTCTTGTCTTTGACAATGCATCCACTCACTGAAAACAAGCCAAAATAGCAATATCAGCCCTGAAAATGACAAAAGGCCCATCTGAAAAATTTTTGGCTGAGGTTTCCATGAAGGATCCCATCACAGGAAAGCCAATCTATGGATCTGATGGAAAACAGCTAAAACAGAAAGTGCGGATGGCAAATGGGACATTACCTGATGGCAGCGAGCAAGACTTCTACTATGGGGAAGGTCATCCTCGTGCAGGCCAATTTAAAGGAATGGTGAAAATCCTTGAGGAGCGTGGCTACGACGTCACAGGGAAGAAGGCGCAGTGTGGAAAAAAATTTTCAGATTGTCCACTCGATGTCCTCCGAAATAACCAATGTTGCTGTCGTCGAATGCTCTACAACGAGCCCGATTTCGTTGCTGTAGTGTCCTCACTTGAGGAGGAGTGTCGTAGCCGTGGATTTCATGTGCTATTCCTTCCAAAATTTCACTGCGAGCTGAATCCAATTGAGCAGTGTTGGGGTTATGCAAAAAGACAGTACCGCACCTTGCCAAGGTCGTCAAAAGAGGATGTGTTGGAGAGAAATGTTGTCCAGGTTCTTGAGGAGATTCTGCTCTTGGCTATTCGAAGGTATCTTGCCATTTCCGTGAGCTTAAATTTCGTATTTTGATCATAATCGCAGGTACTCAACACGGTCACACCGTTTCATGAATGCATATCGGCTTGGTTTAAATGGAAAGCAGGCTGCATGGGTGGCAAGGAAGTACCACGGACATCGAGTAATCCCATTGACGATCCTTCACGAGTTTGATAATGAGTTAAGTGCTCTCGCTTGAGCACAGATGCTTGGGTGAGATTATCGTAGATACAAAACTATACACTAGATACCCCACTTAGATAATCAAGTAACACTGTGACTATGGCACGTGATCGCGTCGGTCCTGGGTGAGACCTACCTTAGAGGACACTGCTTTTCTGTCTTCTCGGATTGCATACTATTCCTTCAACGTCCTGGCCAAAAATTATATTTGACGGTGGTGGAAGCTACTGCCCCCACTTCCAAGTTTCATCACCATCAATCTCGCTGATAACTCCCAGATGGTATCCACGCTTTCTCGCCGCCCTTCTGTTCCTTTCTTCTTACCACAATCCGCCATGGGATCATTATCGCTAGCCGAATCCCGTCTATGTGCTCTCTTCTTTGAAAGTATTCTTTACGGACTCTACATCATTACCTTTTGTTGTACAGCAGAAGTCCTCCTTTTTTCCCACCATAAACTAAAACCAATTAATGAGGTGAATATTCCTGTGTTTGCTGGGACAACCAGTCTTTTCTTCACGATTACCGGTGGCCTCGCGCTGAGTTTCTACCGGAGCCTGCGTGCTTTTATCTTCTCTTCTCTTCCTGACGGGCCGCGGGTGGAATACAATCAACTTTCGGGATGGCTTAACGTCGTCGAGGTGAGTGAGGGTCTACTACTCGTACGTCATATATATGTCGAATTACAATATTGTACAGACATCTTCCATCCTGTTCGGGACAATTGTCGGCGATTGGGTCCTTGTACGTTCCTACGCCTTTGAAAACCCACATACCCCAATAAAACCACTCGCTTTTCACTAGATTCATCGTTGCTGGATATTGTGGGGCAGAATGTGGAGATGGATATCCGTCTCATCTATCCTCTGGATCGGCTGCCTCTTCTGCACCATCCGAATACTCATTCTTGAAGCATCATTCTCGGGGGAAGGCGTCTTTAACTCAGAGAAAATCATCCCATACGGCGCCAGTTTTTGGGCCGCCTCAATCTTGATCAACATTTCTACTACGGGTGATTAACTTTACGCTCTTTTCTCAATCGAGTCCGTCGGATAACGTCCGCCATTCCATCTAGTTCTAACTGTTTTGCGCATCTGGCTCGTCGAAGAGGCCAACAAACGGTCCGGCTTGCAGCCCCCCGAAAGCGACGAATTTCCGAAAAGCACTCTGCACTATATCATCTGCATAACCGTTGAATCAGGCCTATTGTACACGCTCACCGCCATCGCAACATTCATCACTTACGTCACTCAAAGTACCGCAGTGTATATCATGGTCGCCCTCGTATGTCCACTTTCGCTTCAATTTGTCTTCTCGATAAAGTGACCCGTTCTATTTGATAGGAGCTTCCAGTAGTTGGCATTGCTTGCAACTTGATTATTTTGAGAGCAAATCGACGACAAAAACGACTACTTAAACAGAGAACGAAGGGGATGCTTCGTGTGGCGGATACTGTTCCATACACGATGGGGACCATCGAACCTAAAAGCATGCCAACAATGGGCATGAACTCACCCACAACCACTAATGGACGAAGTCGAGCTACCGGAACGATTGAGGAAATTCCGTATCCGTGATGATAATATGACAGATGCACCGAACAGTTAAGTAATACTACAAATGATATGACGAGTGAAATGCACAATAATAGAGGATAATGTCTGTTTCAATAATGTATGTATCATCCGCGCACAGAAACTATCAGCTTCACCTACGCATTGATGTCCCATTCGGCATGTGTTCCAAGGTCGAGCATACTACTGTAGAAATTCTTCTTCCCCCACTCCTGGATCTTATCAAAATTCCTGCAAGTGTGCACGATATCATCTCTCTGTTCTCCAGCCTGGAGAGTATCGTTCCACTGCCATACAATAGGCGTAACATCAGAGAAGCACATCAAGCCTTGTCGAATAGCACCGATACAGTGCCGGAGGTGGACCTTTGAGAGATGCTGCATCTCAGGATAGTCATCAGGATGAATGACTTGTCGGATCATATCCTATAAAGCAGTCAACTAAAACACGATAGAATAACCAAGGTAGTACGAACCAAACAATGCAGCTGATGAAATACGTCTAGTGAGGTGAGCCACCACCCCTCAAGTTCTGGGATGGACCATGTTGCATTGGGAAGCTTCCTGGCAACCGAAGCTGGCACTTTCGAACCCGCCCCTTGAGACTAATAAGTCAGCACCACATCAGCCAAGCGTCAGCGCTATGAAGGACACTCACACATATAGAGCTCTTCCCAAGCTTTGTCTACCTCAAGTGAAGGCGGCCTCTCGTAAACTGGAACATCACCCGCAAGACCTCTTGTAAACTTCTGCGTTTTATATTCGATATAATCTTCCGCTGGGGCTACAAAATCGCACTCGTGAGCTTCCCCCAACCAGCATCATCAGCATCAAGGTGGTGCATACAGTAGGTAAGCTGTGCAAATGGGGTTGAAATTATCCGCTCTGAACCATTACGCGTGCAGAGCAAGAACCCATTAAGCAAAATAGACGCAATGAACAAGCCAAGGAACACATGGCTAACGAAGGCGTTCCGCCTGAGGACATGTCGAGGGGCTGGCTGTGGGTCTGCTTCTTGATCATGCGTAGGTAGTGGTACGTATTCAGAGCCAAATAGTCTCGAGGATGAGGACGAAAACATGATGTATGTTGATTATCCCCCCAAGCAGGGGAGGCCACAGGAAGAACAGCAGGCGGTGTTTATATACGCTGCATCCCTGAATCACCAGGTCTGTGTGCACAGCCAAACTGAAGGAATGAGAGTGAGTGCGGCAGTGTGCCATAGCCCTCTAATGGTCGTCCAGAACGTAACAGTTAATGTTTCATCAAAAGGTGCCGATGATGGCAATCACGGTACGGGCTGTCAGCTGTGCAAGTTAATGTCATACATCCAGAAATAGTTTGTTGGAGCCTAAATTGCTTAATATCAGACTGGGCGGCCGCTAAGAGTGACTCAGGTAAGCGTAAAGCACACACGGTATGTATCACCACATCCGAAGTGATGTGTTGCTACGATTTAGATCAGGCAAGTGCGCAACTTTCCGCGCATAAGTCTCACATTCTCATTGTGGCAGCAAGGACGCGTCCGAGGATTAAGTACACGAACGCGGTTTGACACCCAAGCCTCCTGTACCTTCTACGGTGGTGGGTACAATTAGCTCAAGACAGTTGGGACAGCTTCCTGGGTGGTGATTGGGGTGTGTTTATCAGGGTTGCGACGTGCTCCAATTGTCTGTCCCCCATTGCTTGATGCTATGCTACTTTCTACCCGGGGCAATCACTACTCTGCCACAGGAAAACGGAATATAATCTTGCGAGGTGAAGCATCGAGCGAAAACAACTTCACCAGTAACCCCCTATCCAGTTTCTGTGAATCGTCTATTGAACTGAAACGAGAAACGAGAACATATTTGGTCAGCCTTTGTTGAGATGGGCACAGCGTCGAAAACACAATATGGGATGGAAGAAATCCTTTCTTCCCGAGGGACGGAGCCCGTTGAGCGAGGGCAAAGCTTACAGGATGGACATTAAACGATAATAAATATGAGGCCTCACACGGCTTCAGAATATGCGACAAAGGCCTGGAGCCCGTCGGGCGGGAAACTTGCTATCTAATGTAGGTGCCATGGTTGCATGACTTATCGAAAAGAAGTAACAGACTCCCATTAGCATCCTTATGGTAACGCGGAGCATTTCGTCTGATAACAAAGCGATCATAGTTTATATATACACAGTATCTTGGTCATACTAAGTCCTTCCCATTCCGTTCTTTCATACCCCCTTGCAGGGGATTAAAGGATTGATTAGCGTTGATGCGAATCGTTGACGAACGGTGCGAGGAAAGATCCCAACTGACGACGCTTGAAAAGGTAGTTTGGGTTAGAGTCTGTTCCTGCGCCAGGCCCAGTGAAACTCGTGCTGTGATGATCGTTGGCGCGATTCCCTATCATTTGACGTTAAATGGGTACTTATGAACAGAAGATATACATACTGTAATCGGAACCAGAATTGCCTGAGCATACCCCTGAGTGAAGTTCTTTTGGGCGAAGAAGGGAAGGAAGATAATGAGAGCCACAGCATAAATAGCAGCGGACTCGGCGATGATTTCAATAATGCCCTTGTAGCGGTTCATCATGAGCGTCCGGCGGGTTACTGAGACGATGCGGTATATGATCAGGAGGGTAGAGAGCACGGTGCTAGCCAACGATAGGGACAAGTAGATAATCCCAAAATCGGTGAACTTCGTTCGGTTAGCGGGAGAGAGGCGGTCCCAGGCTTGAGGACTAATCTGGTACTTCAGGCTGAGCGCACAGAAAACTATACCGGAAACAATTATCAATAGCTTTCCCTGAGGGATACCTTGACATACTCGTCCCGGTAATGGTGGTGGCAAGTGGGAGGGCGGGAGCCCTCCAGTCATGGTTCCAAACAACCCAACACCTCCAAATCTATGCGGCTTCAATTAGAGTTCTATTCATCAACACACTATAGAGACATGTACTTACCAAAACAGAGTCAGCGATCAGTGTCATCAAGGACAGTGAGAGACTTGACAAAATGGTGGACCAGGTCGGCTGGCGTAAGAGAGATTGTAGGATCGTATCTGCCGCCGAGCCGTCCAACACGAAGGCGCGCCTGACCATATCCCATCGACAGGCCATATGAATGATAGACAATACATAAAGGACCACAATGATCGAAAGCATGTATTTGTGGCCCTTGTAGCACCTGTTCGGCCTCTGAGCAACTACGGAAATACGTTGGATTAACTGGTCAAGCCATTTATCTGGAGGAATTCTCTCTCACATAGAAGCCAGAGCGTGAATGTGAATATTGCCGTGTAGATACCTAGTCACCCCGATGATTAATCACTGTGCACAATTGTCGAGTGTCAATGGACGCACCATTGGTGAAGCATTCCAGAAGAGCCATCCCGAGTCCAACATCCCTTATCACAAAAGAAAGCTCTGAGTTAGACTGTGCCATTGGGGTTTGGGTTGAATCAAATTACAGCCGGCGGAGTAGAGAGGAATGGGAGTGGCAAATGCAACGGCACTTTAATGAGTGGTGGGTTTTCACTGCGCGAGGAAATGCAGAAACCCGAAACAAGCCTATTGATAAGAATTGATAGGTACTCCGCTATTATGACATGGTCACTTCGTTTGCAGCTGTGGGAGGAGGGAGCATGTGAGTCAACTAACGATACCGGTTCCATGAACATAGCCCCCTCTCCTCGACTGGATTGGATAGTAAGCGACTTATCTGTTCCATCTTGACATTCGAAGCAGGTTTCCTTCCGCTGACTTCCTTTCTCGTCTGCGTTCTCTGATGCATGAGGTCCCCCTGCAAAGGACTCGGAATGCTTGAAATCTAGCAAGGGCATTGATCTCCGGTGGTAAAGTGGCTATCCCTCTCCGGAGGGTGAAACACAATCTAGGAGAGCCATTATGATAGTTAATCTGTCATGTCGAAGACTAGGATAGCTCTTAATGGATATATCTTCCGATTAGAAGGCAGGCATCGCGAGACCCCTGGAGCCTCGAGGATTGGGGAGTCAAGGTACAATAAAATATGGCTGTGTATGACGGCAACTGCGGGTCCCCGGTGTCAATTGCAAGCATTTCATAGATGAATGTCCCTTGATCGATGATCTGTCTGGGGTTCTACAAACTGCCTCATGGCAGAATCAGAGACTGCTCACCTCCTAGACCAACCTCTGAGCTCATGCCACCTTCGTTCTGCCAATACCAACCCCTGCAACCGAGCGACGCCGAAGATGCCCACTTCAGATGGGGTACCTCACACCACCGAAAACACTGGAGTTGGTTTTTTACATTGATATTCGTACTATCGGTTGCTGGAAACCTATGTATATTGGCATCATGGATAAAATGCCATAAACACGGTTGCTCCCTTTATCCACAACTGACGGACAGTAAGAGCTTAATGCTCAGAGCGCAGTCACCACGTTAAATCTCTATGATTCACAGATCCTGCCCAAGACGCGTTGGCCTACAAAACCATGGTTTTCGACCGTGATCTCATCGATGAGGCATCTATCTATGAACAGGAACCGTCGATGGCAGTGGACACAGCTTGGAGAACGCTCTATGAATGTAATTCAGACTCCCACTGGGAGCAGGACCGGGCTAATCCTCCGTTACTTTTCCAGTCTCAAACTCTACCTTACCAGGAAGGGAGCAAATACCGTCCTTCAACGAGAGTCTGGAGTTCGTCAAGCAAAAGGGGAACCGGATACGGATGTTAGATGTTTTCCACCAACTTCATTGTTTGGTATATCTTTCTCTCTTTTTCATTGGTGGGTTTTCCTTACATATCTGTTAGGACACTATTCGACAGGCCCTTTATCCGGACCACTATCGTCACTCCATTGACATGAGCCATGTTGTGCATTGCATTAACTCTGTCAGACAATCCATTATGTGCATGTCTGACGTTAGTGTTGTTTCTTGGGAGTGGGACCAGGAGCTAGACGCTTTAATCGCGAGTGCGGACAGCATACATACATGCCGGGACTTCGATAGAATAAGGCAATGGGCATCGGACAATCATTTCGATCGTCAGTTCGTAGGGACACCATTACGTTGACCAAGACGACTGTTATTTGTTTCAGACCATCTTGGGCGGGAAGTCACGAGTGACATGATATGTACACCGCCTCCCTCACTCTCGATCATTATGAAGTTTCAGAAATATCGGGCTCTCGTCTCCGAAACGGACCACCAACTTGCATTATAAAGAAAGGTATTAAACTACGGTACGCAGAATAAATCAGAACGCTCCTTCGCAAATTCTTTCCCATACCTGGCCAATTTCAATCCCCCAACATGAAAACCAACACTTGGTCGCTTTGCATCATCATCCTTGCTTTGGCGCACGCTGCGTTCTCTTCGCCTAGACCAGCGCCTCCCCACATCAGACAGGGTAAGTCTGAGCCGCGTAGCTGAACTGCTCCATGCAAGTAATTGATCGTGACTCCTTAGATGAGGATACACCTCCCGCTAATACTACGCCAACACCGGCTCCTACTTACACACGGCCACACTGGGGCTGGCCTTTCAGAAATTATGACGACGAATAGATAATCTCAGTTGTGGAAAGATGTCTACACCTTGTTAGTGGCATCCACTCATTCGAAGCACCGACCTGGGACGTTAGGATGGATGAGAGAGGTCGTTGTGAACAGGTAATATACGCGTTGCAAGGTGGACAACAGTGACTACCATAAACTGCGACTTGACAAGATTCTACGTTATGGACAACTTCTTGTTTGTTATTTATATCCACTAGCTACTTCAATTGCGGGTGTTGTCGGGCTTCCTTGCATAAGTAATATAATGTCCCCAGCTATATCCCGGCACCTCATTCCACTCCCTCTCAAGATCGTCCACCAATGCATCGTACTCCTCCCCCGTCTTCACAATCCCGAGCCCCCCTTGCAGCAACAAGGGTTTCTTAATCGCGCGGAAGAAACCGCCCGTGCTCTGCAACCCGTCTTCACCCAACTCTCCACCCCACTTTCCCAACGGAATCTTCCTGGGGACATGGACAATGTCTACGAACCCCGCCTTCTTCAGCATATTTGGAAGCTCCGAACCAATGTTGGCCACCAAACCCTTGGAGATGTAAACTTGATGTACCGCGTCAAAAACTCGAGGGCACCCGCGTCCATCTGGAAGTGCCATATACGCCTCGCCTTCGCTCAGTTCCACCCATCCCCCGGGTTTTAGGACTCGATATATCTCCTGGATTGCTACAGGCCATTGAGATTCAGTCAACGCTGACATTAGCAGCCTCTGGTGAACGTAGGAAAACTTTTCTGTCCACGTCTCAGGTAGTTCAAGTACAGAGGCAACAGAAAAGGTCACGTTGGGGGGTGGGTTAGGAGGAAAGAGTCGAGCCTCGATGTCGATAGCGTGATATTTGACCTTGGCGCGGGAATCGATTTCTCGTGCGACGTCATACAGCCAAGCACCTAGTTTGATTGTTCGGCGTTGTCAATTATGTTGGAGAAATTGAGACGTACCTGCGGCTACGCCGATTTCCAGGACTTCATCTCCATCGGCAAACTGGACGGGCGCCAATATTAGACGATTGTCGAAGATGCGGGTGAGGATCTCATGTTGCTTCAGGAGTCTACGATGATCGTTAGTGAGTTATGTTGGTGGATGGTTGAGAAAAACTGACCTCTTTCGTTCTTCATCATCTGCAGGAAGCAAGTAGGCTGAATCATTTGTGTAGTACCTCTCCTTCAATGAGTTGTCAGCCATTCTTACAGACTCTCACGGAATGAAGGGGGGGGGGGATTAGTATGATGCACTATAAGTACCACGTCAGAGGAAGTAATATTTAGTGAAAGAGTAAACTGAAACAACCAATGTGGGGTACCACAAACAACCAAAGAAAGCAAATGACATTAATAGACACAAACAAAAATACCCCAAATGATGCCGAAGCAGGGAAGACAATATCATCAAAGATCAAGTGGGCGGTGCTATCATATTTATGGCGGCAGGGCGAGGTATTTCGACGCCATCCACGAGAAGAGAAGAAACCAATGGGCATATCCATGGGTCTCTTAAAGCAGCAGCGAAGCTTTCCATGTCAAGATCTTGAAGCCTCAAGATCCGTAGCTGAGGAAAGGCGCGCAATAAATACGTCGCCATGGAATGGGAAAAGTCTGGTATGTTTCGAACTGTGAGAGTATGTACCCGAGAAAAGGGTAGGGGCGTCCCAGCAACTTCATTGATCAAACCAACTAAACTGCCTAAGGCAAGTCCTCGGATGCTCTCGAGCTCAAGCTCTTCCAGGCTCCCTGGGTTCAGTGATAATCGGACCACACGACTGGGGAACTCTGATTCGTAGTCTGAGAGGTACAAATACTTGAGTGTTTTTCGATCGAAGGATGGCGAATAGAGTTCCGTCCTAGCTCGCGGGTTAAAGACCGGTGGAAGAGTACCGATCAATCTAAGTTCCGAGAGTTGGGTCATGCAGGGGGCATATGGGGTAGCTGGATGATTGTAATCCAGAAGAGTGGTTTGATTGAGGATGCTCTCTGCAGCTCTCACTAACGTGAGTGATCGCAGGCCCGAAAGAACGGAGGACTGAGAGCAATGGATTCCTATGCCTTCGAGGGTAAGGGTTTTAAACACCTTCGGGTTGAAGGTGAACGGTCCAACATAATGATGATCCCTGCTCGGACGAACCTGCCGTATAACAAGGTTTTGCAAGGCAGGAAAATCTCCGAAATGCCTGGCAACACGAGAAATAGCAAAGTTGGGACCTGTAATTCGCAAGTCTCGCAGGCGGCTGGTAACAGAAGGATCCGATATTACAGATAGGAACTCCTTCGAGTCTAGAGGAGATTGAAGCGATCGTGCGGAGTTTGTGAGCCCAAGAGATACAAACAAGGGAGAGGACTTGGACCGTCGGAGAATTTCCCTGGATATAAAAGGATGGTGGGTGTGAGATAGATGTACATGGGTCCAATGATGAGGGAGATCCAGTATGACTTCGCGCCAATGTCGGCAGACGTGAGACAATGCCAGGGGGATTCGAATAGAACTTCTTGTATCCGAGTATAGTTCGGCCTGGTGAACGATATCAAATGTTTCTACAAGAAGTTCTGTAGGGACGTCTGCCATCTTGCCACAGGGGAGGACTAGTGATTGCCGACTTGCAAGTCAACCAAGCTGAGACCTAAGTGAACATGCTTCGCTTACATATATTATTCTCACGCCATCGATCCTCCCTGATTCAGACCTCATAATTCATCGACATTCATGATAATTCGATGTTATTCAAGGGTGACGGTGCTCCGGCCTACTACTCCACGTGTCATATACTCCTCGGTATGGGAACGAGGTAAAAATTGATTAATCTACACCAAAACTCCAATCATCCGGGCCGGGTCCTCGACGTAAGCCCTCCAGCACTCCACAAACGCAGCCAACTCAGCACCTTCAACAACCCGGTGATCTGCGCTCCAACTAATAGGCAGTTTCAGTCTCCTCACTCCTCTTTGTGAGGCCTCATCCCAATATTCCTCGTTGACATCCATTGCCCACTCTGCTCGGCCAATTGCACAAATGGCTACACCACCACCGGGAACGAGGACTGGGCTTGCGAATACGCCCTTGCCAATGCTGCCAACGTTGCTGACAGTAATGGTCCCGCCACGTTTGGGCATCTCCTTGGGTGTTAGACCGCACGGAGTTTGGCGACCTATAAAAGTGGAGTGGATGGTTAGCCGGCAAATGGTGGAAAGAGGAAATAGACAAACCGAGGTGCTGGAGATGCTTGAGTTTGGCTTGGATGTCAAAGACCGAGTGCGAGTTGATACCAACAAGAGTTGGTGTATAGAGGCCTGTCGGGGTGCTCAACGCCAAAGCAATGTCAGCACCCGGGCGTATTGTGAGCGTCGGTTTCGCCTTCTCTTGAAGGTCATGTGTGATGCTACTCCGGAATAACGGCCACTCCATCATGGCAAGCGAGAGTGATTTCAGAAGAAGTGGTAGGAACGTGAGTTTGTTGAACTGTTGAGATTCGGGCACGGTGTCCTGGTTGGGGGCGGGATACAAGGCTGAGGGATTGACGGCAATATACTCGGGCTTGGCAGACGAGGATGGCAGATAACGGGGCGGTATACTCGCATTGAGGGACGATAACACCTTATGAAGGTTGGTAACATCTAGTGTAGCTGAATAGCCAAAATGGGGTATCTCGAGGCTCTACGGATCACATCATCGTCAAAGCCATTTTCGAACGTCATATTGTGAACATTTGCTCACCTTCTCCATCGCTTTCCACATGCTATATCTCGTACGGTTCAACTCAACGACAACATCTTGTTGTTGAGCAGATGGCGTTGGACTCGGCGTCTCTGTAGCTGCATAAAGTCCAGACCGAGCCAAGTACGCGTCGACATCTGCTTTCTCGATGCGGCCGTCACGGCCAGAACCAGGCGCCAGTAGGGAGAGATCAACGCCCTTGGAACGAGCATAATGCCGTACCGACGGCATTGCAAGGACGTCATGTGCCCCGCGCAAGTGCTGTTGAGACAGTTTGAAGGCGGGAAGTGAACTTCGAGGCGGATCAACATTGTTCGGGTCGAGGGGGTGCAGTCGCCTTTGAGGCTGGTGCTCAGGTTTTGAAGGAGTCGGTTGTTCGGGGGCCGAGGGTGGCGGCGGCATGGATTGTGTTTGGGTCTGAGACTCTTGAACCTTATCCCCGACGGGTTCGACGTTGCTCAGGTCCTCCACGGCCTCCTCGTCTACTTCTATCAGGCAGAGGCCCTCTCCAACCTTTGCTACGTCACCCTCTTTGACGAGAATCTCCTTCAGGACACCGTCGAAAGGGGATGTGATCTCCACGCTGGCCTTATCCGACTGGACCTCACACAAGGGATCAAACGCCGCGACAGTCGAAGAAGGCTTCACGGACCTACCGCATTGTTAGTATATTCTAAGCCCTACTTCACCCTTCAAATTTTAACATACCACTTAATGATCTCACATTCTGTTATACCCTCTCCAATGTCTGCAAGCTTGAACTTCTGGAGCGTCTTCGCGTAACTTGGCCATGAAGAATGGAATCCCCGACGAGAGTAGAACCTATAGACGTTGCTGGATCTGCCCACGAGGCGACGGAATGGGTATATCATGGCAAGAGGACGGTGGGAGTCCAACTTTTGCCTGAGCAGACTCGATATATCGTGGCTCAACGGACCATGGAACTGACCCTAGGCTAGGGTTAGGGCTAACTCACCTACCGATTCCCGGACCTTTCTGGGATCGCAAGGGATTTTGTATCCTATCTAGGCCTCTCTGGCATAAAGGGAACATCCGTTGGCCGCACAGTATAGACCTGTTCTTATTCTCAGTGAGTTCTCCTTGACATTTGAGGCTTCTAGTATGGCACCTGAAATTAGTCCACTTGGAGAAGTTGAACCTCAGAGACCCTTCGGATATGTAACGTGTATTGCGTCTCGTTCTGACGCTCTACAGGAACGTGAAAGGCCCAGGTAAGATAACGAAAGACTTGGTCAGTTGCTCTGGTCTAACCAAGCCCGTGAGTGGCGTGCTACATACTATGTATAATCTTCGGGACAGGAAGGATCGCGTTGCCAAAATATGGACCATCTTTCTAGGAAAAGATGAGGGTCTAACTCACAATTCTACGACTGCTTAGAACTTGGATCAGAGAGCCACGGCGGTCGGGGATGAAATTTTTCTCCTGACAGCCCAAGCTGTCCCATGGATCTTTTTCAGCTTCATGCACTGCTTCGTGTGATATTGGAAACCCCGCGAAGAGGTATATCGAGGTACACCAGCGAATATGATTTCTTCAAGTATGACAGCAGTCCCCGTAGCATCTCTTTGGGCTTGGGGATTGAACCACAACGAGGCCACCGACCACAATAATGACTTGAATGAAAATCTCCATTGGTATCGCCTCCAAGTCTTGGGCTGGAATAAGAATGGGCTTCATTGTTGCTGGACCCACTGCTTCCTACCACCTCAGTAGCCTTCTCCTTTGGATTACTTGGTGGGACGAGATGGTCGCCACAAAGACAACCCCACTAGCCCCATCCTTAGGTGCATCATCTGAGAGCAGGAGTCTAGAGCACAAGTATGCTCAATGTGGAACAAAAGGAGTGCCCCGTTGCATTGCCACAAACAAGAATAGAAGACGTCACTCAAGAGCGTCGGAAGAAAAGGATCGTAAGGATGGGCTTCATGGACGTGTTGCGGATTTCACAGTTGTAACGGACATCATCAGCCTCATCAAAACCCTGATTACATACCGGAGGCGCCCTGACCATTAGTGTTAATGAAGGGAAATGTATTCAAGGGGTTGAGGATAGCGAGACGATCCCATTCATGCTTGGCTACAAGAAGTCTGGGCATCTGTTTGTTCTCAGCTATCTCGGGTAAACAGCCACTGCAAAACCCAGACCTGAAGTATTATTTTGCCACTGGTGCCTTTGAGGTTCTTTGGTGTGTCGAGCATGTCCTGATCTTAGCACATTTGTAGACCATTTCTTTGATTGGTTTTGAAAGCTGATTGCAACAAGTCACACTCCGGTAGTTGGATAGAGCTTGCATACTGTGAGCAAGGCTAATGGCGTTATACCCGGAGGCCAAGAGCTTGAAGATACACTGCTTTCAGTGTTCCATGTAGTTTGCCATGCTAGCAAGCAAGGGAATGTGTATCTCCCAGCCATTTATATCGCATATGCAATCCGGGTCAAGTTTGGAAGGGCGCATTTTGGACTGGTGCCTTGCCTCGTATCAGCCAGATCCACTATTAGTCAGGTGCTGGTATCCGCAGATGTTCATTCTATGTACAGTGATCGGTTGCGAGGAGAGGCAAATTGTCTAAATGACTTCCAGAGAACTTATTGGCAGTAATAGGCAATAACAGAAAGGCAGAGTAGACAAACTAGTAGCTCCTTTTAGGGCTCAAAGGGGCCAGTTCCACTGGTTTAATTCTGAAGTCGGTTCTTAGCAAAGCTGTCATTGGCAGTGAGTACACCACCGAAGCCATCACTTCTGTGCTTCTACAAACAACCACGCATGAGTCTAAATGAGTCTAATGTGGGGTGACCAACATTCCTCCGGACACCTCATACTTACGTACATGTACGACCAGGGTCCCATACATCAGCTGAAACCTGAAAATCTTTTTTTGACTTATAAAAAAGTGGACTTTATTCTCCCTTAATTACTGCCCAAAAAAGGAATCTTAAGTCGAAAAGGCCAAAAAGCCAGTAAAGGAGATGTAGGATAAAAAAAAAAAGGCACATAAAAAGCGCATCAAGGCAGTAAAAAGGCAATTTAAAGCATTTTAAATAGTTGTTTAAAACTTTGAAATTTTTACCTTTTTTTGGACTTTTTTTTTTAAAAAAAAAAGTCACAAAAAGATTTAAAAAAAAGTAGCATGAGATTTTGCTGATGAGTAGCGATTTTTAAGTCTTGTGGTTTCCAGGGAATGAGACACGGCTCTTGCGCACAAATGGCGGTATTTGCTGGGGCCCCTGTTCCAGTCGATATGTTGACTGAAACTGACAGTGTTCCAGTTCAAATCCCAGTTACCAAACAGCCATACTCTAATGGGGAATTTGGGTATCCGTCGCCTGGGATGATTGTTAATTGGAGCTGTGTTGCCTTTGGAATATAAATAGATATCCCCTTCATTTTGATAACATTCTCCATTCAGGAAAAAGTGAGATATGATGCAACCTGTACCGTGCCAGATCCTGCTGCCCTAGATTCACCCTTCCTCCAATTTCGGTGACCAGGATAGCGAGCCTCCGTACAACTTAGAGTACCCATGGCCTCGAAGGTGATTCCAACTACATTTCTTGACCTGCTTCGGTCGTCGCGAACGAATTATGCAATATCAGGTGATCAAAATAATCATGTTTCACTTTCATGAGATCACTTGACACTCAATGCCCTTCACTACCCACTTGATTGAAACTCGAAGTTGATCCCGGCTGAGTGGAAAGATGGGGCTACGCCATATGATATGAATGAGGATCTCCATCGCAGGGCATTCGAAATTGAAATTAAACGTGAAGAAATCCTACTCTCAATTGTAGTTGTCTTCTTCTAACGAATAAATAATTATGTATGTACCAAAAGAAAAAGATATATAACCGGACTTCGCGAATCCGTTATCGTAAAGTGTGGTCCTAACGTAGGTTTGGTCGCAAAACAAAACAATGGCCCTCCGGGATATCACGAGTACGATGGAGCACCCGCCCCTTACAGGCTCGCTAGTTGAGGTTGGTGTTCCAAGAATTGGAGCTACTGGAGTAAATCACCCCCTAACATCCTCCTATCTTCCGTCCACAGGCACTGTACACTTCTCTCAGGAATATGACAGAGAGGTGCTTTTGATCATGTTGCAGGAGAGCGCTGAAACAGCCGCACAATGCCGGAAGCGGGGATCATCAACTGCCGAGCGATGGCCGCAGAGTAGCCTGGGAATTCCCAACGCCCACCTAAAATACTGGTGGCAGGCTAGTTTACAACTTCACCCTGCCAGGCCAGCCAGCTCAGGTTCAGGCCTTCTTTCAGGGACTCCTTGGGCACTACTTGTTTCTTGCTTCAAGTAGTTCTTGAATCATGTGTGTGGTTGCATAGATCATTGGCGGTACTGAGCCAATTTGAGATGCACAGGATATACTCATGTGCTGGGTTCTCGCGGACTCCAGGGCCAGATCACGGTGTGATCCCCATCAGGCATGATCTCATTCAAGAACGTTCAATCGTGATCCTTGTATCCCTACCCTGATTTTCCACTGACAAAGCCTGCCAACACGTTATCCAACTACTCCTCAGAGTGAGAGAGCGTAGTGACCCACTATGCTCTCTGCACTCCTCCTTCAGACCTCGCTTCTTTATGGGCTGCTGGCCTCTGCCCAAACTCCTCAACTTGGTTATACTCCTCTGGCAGTCAAATCCCCGTACCTTCATGGGTGGATAGCCAGCACAGATGATGGTTCCTCTCCCGCACGCATATGGCCAAATTTCTTCACGACGAACCGAGTAAGTTACTTCTCCTCCTTTAACACTTGTGAACTCAATCATGTCAATTTTGTAGGAATTTGGATGGGCTGGAATGATTCGCGTAGACAATCAAGCCTTTCAATGGATGGGCAATAGCGGGTTCAACTTTACGAGTACCGTGGCGGAGGAGATTACTCCTACCAGGAGTATTTTCAGACTTGAAGCTGGTCCGATCCAATTCAACGTCACGTTTCTAAGTCCTATTGAAGTACGTGCTTTCCGTGAATGTTCCGTCTGTTTCAGCGTCTTACGAGGAATCTGTAGCCTGATGATTATGTTCGGCAATCCATCCCGTTCTCATACATGTTCGTGGATGGTTTTGCCGCCAACGATTCCCAAACCCATACAGTTCAAGTCTACTCGGATATTTCTGCTCGTAAGCTAACCCAATCTGTTCGGAGATGTTAAGCTTAGGAACTTCGCGTTATACAGAATGGGTGACTCAGGACGACACAGCCGTTGTCGTCTGGGACACCACAGAGAAGGATACTACTGTTTATCATCGTGTTACCCGACAAAGCCCATTGCCTATGAAAGAAAACAATAGCATGGCAGAGGATTCTGTTGGATATTACGCTGCGCCGAAGGTGCGACTCCTTGGGTTCTCACCTCTTCCCTGTCCTTATGGTTCTCAATAGCGGTCTGGCCTCACGTGGCAAACAGGCGCGGACGTCGACTGTCGCCACCAATTTGCAAACAATGGCACTTTAGGTGGCGCGATAGACACTCAATTTCGATCGGTATCTGAGTAAGCTCAAGCCAAATTTTTGGGCAGTCCCTGAACTGACAAAGAACCAGCCGATGGCCCGTCTTTTCTTTTTCAGTCGACTTAGGTGCCATCTCACCTGGTAGTCAACCAGACCCTGTTGTCTTTGGACTTGGTATTGTCCGTGATCCTGTGGCCACTTATGCAACAGATACATTGATCCAGAACCGGAGTGGTTATTATTGGTCAATGTACTCCAGTATCGAACAAGTGGTAAGCTGTCGTCCCGACATTGTCGTCAGCAAGTGCTGATAATTTATCCCCTAGATCTCTGCTTTCCTCTCCGACTTTACAGATGCACGGAAGAGGAACTTGGCTTTGGATGACAAGATCCTAACTGCCGCATCCACTGTCTCTCCGGAATATGCTGGCATTTTGTCTCTCGTGACAAGACAGATCTTTGCATCCATGGACATAACACTCCCTTCCGCATCATCTGGACAGTTCAATACTTCTGATGTGAAAGCCTTCATCAAGGACATTGGCGTATCTTCGTGAGTGTTCACAACAAGTATCTTCGTAATCCGTAGTCGTTAAACAAGCTGACACAAAATGAAGGCGAGCAAACCCAGTAGAAGTCATCTACGGTGCCTTCCCAGCACTTCTATACTTCAACTCATCGTTGGCCCGCACACTGCTAGAACCTTTACTCGAGTTCCAGTCGAGCTCTCGTTATGCGAATGCATATGCTGCTCCCGATCTCGGTGCGTCACAACCATCTGATCTTTTCATATATCATCTCATGTCCCTCCACATAGGCACCTATCCTGCTGTTTTCGGTAACGTCAGTGATACCCGCATCCTTGGTGTTGAGAGTACGTATTTCAACAGTAGCACAACTCTCGGTTCTAATTTATTCCTGACAGACTGCGGAAACATGCTCATCATGGCCTATGCTCATGCGGCCAAGTCAGGCGATGGCTCTCTCCTCTCTCGCTACGTGAGTACCCAACCCCGGATGCGCTTTCCAAGCTTGCCTCATAGACACCGCGCCAGTATCCAACATTACAACGCTGGGCCGACTTCCTCATCGCCAATTCGCTGCATCCTCTAGGGTTCAGCACCGCCGATGGCCTCGATACCCCAAACATGTCGAACTTGGCGTTGAAGGGTATTCTCGGTATCTTCTCCATGGCAAAGATCAGCGAGGCTGTCCGGGCTTCCAACAATACCTTCATGGTTAGCTGTACAGCACCGAGCATTCGGATGGAAACTTGTTCTGACAATCGTTTTCCAGGACCAGGCGAATCAACTCATCAAAGAATGGAAAGGCCTTGCTGTAGAGAATGACCACATTGCAGCCGCTTATGGCCAATCAAATTCCTGGAGTTTGATGTACAACCTCTTCCCTGCCATTTGGTTGCAGACAGGTTTGATCGAGGACGATGTAGGTGCACAAACTATGCCAAGATCCGACCAACTAATTCACTGATCCGGCCCAGATCCTGAACCGTCAAGCCCTGTTCTACCTACAACAGAGCAGTGGGTGCCTTGCGGAGCAATCTCATTATTGTTTGCTGATTCATCCATCGTAGCCCCTGACCTTGGTTTTGTCCTTGACAGCTCACAGCCAGATGTTTCCTATCCTCGTAGGTCCAATCCATGTCAATCCGCGCATAACCTAACGGGCGGATCCATCAACCAGATTGGTCCCTCCTGACCGCTGCGACGATTCCAAACAATTCCTCCACCGTACGAGACCGGCTCATTAAATCTGTGTATACACGAGCGTACATGCCGAAGACCAAGTTCCCTCTACCAGTCAGGTACAAAGCGTCCGATGGCGAACCAATCCCTGGCTTTGGGAGTGGAAGGTACGCTATTCAACGGCTAAGCCTTGACTTTTTCCCTTGGCTGATAAAAAGGACGCAAGCGCATTGCTAGGAGCCGCTTTTGGAATGCTAGCTTTAAGGTCCGCTCTCACAAGCCATTCGTGAAATTAAAAGTCGGCATTAACGTATTAAACAGTCTCCAAAATGTCCATATTAACGCCGACGCCATTGGCTCTTCCGGTGGCTCCAACGTCGGCGCCATCGTAGGCGGTGTAGTCGGTGGCCTAGCCTTCATCATCATCGTCGCAATCGCACTATTCTTCTGGCTCAGGCGTAGACAACAGAGAGCCGCCAACCCCGCCGAAGGTATCCAATACTCCGAACCGAGCCCCTTCCTCGGCACACCATCATCTCCTGGCACAACCCACACCACACCTCTCTACCGCACTCTCCACCGATTCAGATCTGATCAAGTCATAGCACCACAGTCACCAAACGATACTACTATGAGTACAAATCCGTGGATGCCAGATTGGGAAGGCTTGTCGCAGCCTCGACATGGCTCGGATGCAGAAACGACCTCGTCGTTACTTCCGGCTGGTGCTGCTTCGGCTGTGCCGATGTCTAGCAAACAACAAGAAGCGATGAGTATACGGAATCAGCACCTTGCGCGTGTGCATAACCCAACACCGAGCATGTCAACTCTATCGAATCCGTATTCCACGTCTGGGCCAGAGGACCTGAGAGCAGAGGTGGAGCAGCTCAGGAGGGAGATGGAATCTATAAGAAATATAGCTGAGCCTCCGCCCGGATATGCATAAAACATCATATTCTTTTCTTTCTTTCTTACAGTTCTTTGCTACATGATGTTTTGTGTTCATCGCGTTTGCGAGGGCAACCTGAAGAGATTGCCTAGTCAACCGGGATTGATGTATACCCATCCCTCTCAGATACAGCCTGTGCTACCAGCTACTTGTATTCAATACTTCAAAGCTTCGTCCTGTGTATATATATTCTTTTGACAATCAATCTATTCTACACCGTTTCCGTTCCCTCCTACTATAGTATG
The DNA here is from genome assembly GCA_018524415.1 of Podaxis rugospora. Lineage (NCBI taxonomy): Eukaryota > Fungi > Basidiomycota > Agaricomycetes > Agaricales > Agaricaceae > Podaxis > Podaxis rugospora. The sequence goes on from JAEUWL010000643.1 coordinate 70,078, forward strand.
GGAATAATAGTGGTGACGTGTACGCAGTCGAATCACCTGGCCGCTAGGAATGACTATTACATTAGCGATCGTAGGAGAGCGTTAGGGAGTTTCAGAAATCGGGGTACGATGACGGTTCTGCCAGCTGGATGCTGTTACGCTTCTGACCACCAGCATTCCAAGATAAATATGGTAACATGGAGTACCACACCCTCCCATCTCGCCACCCAAGAGAGATCAAAATGATACAATTAAGGTATGCGGAAACACCAAACTATCAGTGTTATTAGGCAGCTACTGAGGTCAAGATTCATGGTGATATCCAGGAGTGCGTTTACAATTGAGGCGGAGAGATAATAGTCCAAGTCTAGGAAGAAAAAATCATGCAACGACCGCTAATACTAATTTGATTAATATCCAGCAGACGGTGGGTATGCCCGCGCAGAGTATCCACCCTTCTGGTATAGTTGTTGTCCGCTGACACCGCCGACAAGGCTTGCTGGTGGGCCACCGTGGTAGTTGCTTGCCGTGTCTTCTTCGTACTCTGGCCCTCCAGGACCGGCGAGTAGTGGGTCCTTAACTTCCCAAACTGCAGCCTTAGAACCAACAGAGAACTCTAGGTCTTCACGCTATCGATGAAGAATCAGCGGACAGATTTTGTATCTAGAATAGTGAAGCCTCACAGTGATACTGTCCCAGTATTTATAAACCATCATCACACTCAGGAGCATGCAGAGGGTGAAGAAGAACAACCCATCGATGTAGTGCTTAATAGCGTCGCAGATCGTTACGCTGAAGGCGAACAAGAGAACTTGGGCAATGGTGAAGAAAGCGGTACCGAAGACGATGTCACCGATGGGCCACCGGTCGTCGAGGGTGCGGAATACGAGGACAAGCTGGGAAATAATGTAGACAACGGTGCAGATGAGTGGCCAAAGAATATAGACTATCCAAAGCCCGATAGGCTTGTCATACTTGAATCCGGCGAATTGCTTGAATGTGGCGATGGCGATGAAGAATGAGGCCCCGAAGATGACGAGGCAAGAAATACGTAGGAACTATGTGGCGACATTATCAGCATCTCGTCTTAAAATGCGATCGTGGAGGTTTACCCATAAAGATAACGGTGTGCCATCCTCGGCAAACTGGAACCCTACAAAACCGTTGATCAGAAGACAGCAGTATGTCGCGGCCACCAATCCTGTGTAGACTGCAGCAAACCACTGCTTGGGTATCAGACGACAATCCCCATTGATTCAATAAGAGTTGAACGCACTGTATAAGCTGCATTTGACGTAGGTATCACGCCAGAATCAAGGAACATCGCCAAGAGTTCTATCAAGGCATACATCCAGAAAAACATCACAATCTCCTTTCGACCTATTTCAAAGTGAACGCTAGGTATACTGGTGACAAGGGTCCCAACACAAACTCACCAACAGCAGTATACTTGCTCCGGATGTGAAGAATCATAATGGCGGTCATGATGATAGCGACTATATGCACGAAACATGTTGCTGTAATGCATGTTAGCCTCTTTCAAATGTCCAAACTGGTGAGTTCAAGAGAAATTCTGGCAAAGGCCGCAACGAACGAAGGAAAGACCCAGCCTCCCCTCATCGCGGTTCCACCCAAAGAAACCAGTAAAAGGTCGGCTATCGTCTATATCCAACTGCCCTTCATTTCATCATCCCTAGATTCCGTGTTCAAGTAGCGTCCCTTCAAAGATCGCAAAAAGAGTACAGCAGAAGGGTAGTCGAAGGGTCGCTTGGTAATTCCAAAGTAGCCGCAAAATCTGCCATTGGTCAACAGAGAAGGGATGAGGACTCACATGGCTGGAAGATGAGAGTGCCTCCGACATCGACATTCCTGCTGTAACAAGTAGGCTCGATGCCTTGATCAGAGCCGACGAGAGGGCAAATAATGAGTGCGGCAGTCTCGCAAATTGCGTTGAAGGAACCAAATTCGACACCCATGTTCCGTGGTGCAGGTAGCGGTTGTTGAAAGGAAAGACGAGACGGTCAGGAGCGCGGCTCTTGGGCAGAGGAGCCCTCAGGAGATGAAAGTGGGAATGGCGTTGCCGACGACACTGGCGGCCTCCATGTCACCCCCAACTCTCCCACCATCTGCTGACTAAGCCCTCCTATTCTCAGTCCGTGCACCTCTCATTCCTCCGATGAAAGTCGGACTACTTTGGTTCGCTGACGCTACATCTCCTGCTCATAGGAGGTAAAATTGCATGCCTGGGCAGATACAAAGTTGTCTGATATTAACTTCAAGTTCCTGGTCGCTCCCAATTCCTGGCATCCGACCCAATCTCCATTCTCTCCTTCTTGGCAATTTGCAATTCATCAGGTAAACTCAACTGTGAGCCGCTACTTCAGGCCCAGTCGATCTGATTTTTTTCTTTGTTCGACTGATCGGCGTTTACGGTGGTTCTGAATGCGGTTTGTTAACCCTCGAGAGGTCGACATGCATGGGCGCACATCAGCTCCATGCTTTCCGTAAATGCAAAGGGGAAATTCTGAAAGCAGAAAACAACCACGAACCAAAATTGGACCAAATGATACCTCCTGGCCCTGGTTAGACAGAAGGGAGGCCACCACTGGAGCTCAAGACCGGGTACCAAACGTCACATCAGCCGAAGGTGCCGAGCTCAAGAGTCTGTTAGGCTGAATGACATTACAGTGCAGGGACCCAAAGTAGTCTATGATCATCAGTAAATCCATACTCCGACGCGGCTTTCCCGGAGAGCCTTGACAAGTACCCAAATTTGTATCTGCTATACGTCGAAAAAAAGTTGGAAATTGTAACTAAGGTATGCAAGAATGCATAGGGAAAGTATGAGACTGAAATAAGAATGGGAAGGGGAAAAGCGCAAAGCAGATATGCCTTCCGGCGAATATGGAGGGGTCATTTGAAACCCGATGCACGAAATCGGCACGCCGATAATCCAGAGGACACGCCATCAGCGCCGCCGCCACATCTCTGACGTGCCATGACCATTACCCACTGTTTGTTGCCATCACTAAAAAACTGAAGTAAGTCCTTCACCGAAAAGATACCTCCAACCAGATAAGCAGGTGGTCTGACACTCTACCAAAAGCACCAGACCATCGCCACCTTCCGTAACTAACTAATGCCCACATCCCTATCCCAAACAGTCGCATATACGTTATTCTCTTTATTCCCCATCGCCACGAGCGGCGGGTATGGCCCGGAGTCGCTTAAGTCTCTACGAAGATCTCCTCCCTGAAAACACCCAGATTCTATGAATGAGTTCCAGAAATAAACAAGGACAATAATCAGTCGGACTATCCGCTGTCCCACGTCCGAACAATATTCTTCCACTACAGGGCCCAGCAATCATCATTCAGGGCCCAGTCCGCTCTGTGAGCCCCACTATACCCTAGTATACTCCATGCCTGTAACTTGTCCCAGGTATACATACGTTGCCATCGGTCGGATTTGCAACAGGCCCTCCGACCTCGGGCTGTCACGCTAAAAGGCAAATTGGACCTGAAGGTCATCATTCTACCAGACACTTGCTCCGCGCAAGACACATGAACCGTTACAAGTTCAAGGGATTCCCGGACACTTTCTTCTGATAACACCATTAGTTAAGCGGTGGTCCCAATTAGCAGGGAACTAAGTAATTTGTGTAATTATGAGTCCGTTGTCGGAGAACCACAGGTCTTGGCAAGCACCACAGGGTTTGTGAAGAACGATCTCACTCAACGTCTTTCGAACCAAGGAGTAATGGAGCCTCGTTGTTGGATTGTTGGAAGAAGACGCAGCGTAGCTGTATTGTTCACCTTATCCGCTGTTAGGACCCATTTTTGAAACGATGAGCTTATTGTATGAAATCATCGTCTAACAATTATTCTTCATCATTTTTTACGCTCAAGAGTTCCGGGGATATTGTATCTGTCACAATAATTCGACTTGATAATCGAACAAGGACAAGGCCGCTACGCATGCGGTCGACTGGCACGAACCGTACACTCCGTAAACTACAACCCTCGTTTGGGCATCACGTCTTGACGACCAGTCTTTATGCCACACGTCAAGGACAGCACTGATCATCATCATCATCATCCTCATCACCTCCGAACACTCTGAAACCACGCTCGGCAACACTCACCACTTCCTCAGTCAATCATCAAGTGATAAGTTAATTCGAGACTAGGTTTTGCGCTCAATGTTCTCCAGCGCTCGGGTTCCACGCCCTGATGTGATGAGAATGTGATACCGAGTGAAAGAGGTCCCTATGATCCTCAGGATTCAGCAACAAGTTCGTCAGTATCATGATCAGTGGAAGATTTAAAAAAAACCATTAATTAAATAACGTACAGCCACGACCTCGATGCATCTGACCATTACAGTTTTCCCCCTTTAGCAAACAATATTCCTCCCAGTCATTGTGCCTACTTTCGTCCTGATCTCGCCAGCATCGAATCACCAACAAAAGCTCTCGTTACGGCAACCTGCCGGTCCTGGCTCCTTAACTCAGTTGAATCCAACACCCGCCTTGACAAGTACTTGACTTAAGCTGTCACAGTGACAAGCACAAAAGTACTACTTAGTATTCCAGAAAAATAGTTGCCGACCGCCGGAGACCACAAGTAGGTATGTGTATGTAAGCATAACCATCGGCGGCGGAGTATTCGTCACCACTGTGGCACCATTGACCGGAGGTCAAGCAATATCAACTCGCCGAGAGACGTCATTACTAGCTATTCAGTGCAAATCAATCACCATGGGACCATTTCGAATACTATCCAAATTGTTACCCATTTACTCTCGGGTACCTACCCAAACTTAAAACACCGGACGCGAGTCCGCAAAACAATTTTCGCTTTCAGCTAACCCCCCCAAGCCTAAGCACTCAAATGTTGTTGCACAAAAGCGAAAAACCGAATTGGTCTTGCCTTACCCTTTCTTTACCTCGAGCACTTCGGACCGTGTGCGCTTGAGGACTTCCCAATCCGGGTCATCTGCTCGGACGAGCTTGCATGAGCCCGCTTTACCTACAGGCTTGCTGCGTGTTCTGGGTGGCGAGGGATCGCCGACCCAGGTCCAGTTGACAATCCGGGCGCTCCTGGGCTCAAGTGCTAAACCGATCGCAGTAGCTGAAGGGGGAACAATGCTGTTGTTTGTGTCCGGTTTCGGCAAGGAATATGTGTGTGTGATCATACCCAAGGTTCGGCAATGGGTGTTGAGCACTGAGTACTAAGTAAACCTGGCGTGATGATTGAGCCCTCTTCCACAACATTCCGCGGAGTTTGCTCCTTAGTCATGAATGCACTGGTGAGTGCTGATCATGATGGAAACTAGCCCGCATCATTGTCGCTCGTTCAGTTCCGAGCTTGTGCATGACGAAAGCCCCCCCCCCCCTCGGGTGCAGTCCGCTTTCTTGTGATAAACGTCTGAGTATGCAGAATTCGGTCAAGAAAGACCACGGAGGTTTGCTTGGACGTCGAATGAAGTCATACTTCATCATACCATTCGATGGGTCACGGACGGAAGAGGCGCCCTACGTTCTAATTTCACTTAGTGGAAACCTGAAGAGAGTTCTGGAATGGATGCTGAGCTAGATTCAATGTTGTACATCAGAAAGTGGTGAAAGAGGGAGCTCAGCCTTCTTTCACATTCGCCGGAGTTCGAAGGCACTATTGTTGTGACCTATGGATCTCGCGAAGCTAGACCACCCCCCCTCAGCTACATCGATCGAGAGCCAGATATTCTGAAGTGATGTCATAACCACGACCGTCTCCTCAGGAGCCGATGGCGATGAAGCGGTGAAAACAATACCTACCTGTCAGACAAAAGCCAGATATCTCAGCCTCCAATTTCATCCGCTCTGAACTACCCCACGATCGATTGGGAGCAATTCCTTGTCACGAGGACTTCGGAGTACCGGAAGACATTGTGTCCAGTCGTATTGAGAAAGTTACGTCAATGATGAGTACAGAGTACATACACCTAACCTTCGGGTCGACTTAAACCCTCCAAGTCAGGCTATGCTCCAAACGATGGCCCAAATTGAACACTATCATGCTTGGGATGAGCTGAGTTCATTAAGCTGTTCAATGGACGACTCTCAGGCTCCTGGCATCACGCGAGAAGAAGTAGACTGTGGGTCGGCTCAGCAGTGTACGCTAGGAAGCAGTGCATCTAATGTCACCCTTGCTTCTTTATTGGATCATCATATGCTTTATCGGAGGTATCCACGGAGCCAGCCACCGACGCTATTATGAAGGAACTACACACTGAAGGGTCGTAATGGCAAACCTGATTACCACAAGCATGCGTGGATAATGTGAAGGGAGATGAGTAACCATTCAGCTTCGACTCCTGTGCTCCCCTGAGACCTGTATTTGGTTGATCGTTAGCAAGAGTCAAGACGTGAACCGAATAGAACATCTTGTTGGCTCGCAATCACTCGCGAGGGTCAACTTTGTCTAGCCGGAAAAGAGAGAAAGAAATACGTTGACAAGAAATACATGCATCCCTTGTGATTCAAAAAAAAAACATTTTTTTGATGTAGGCCATCTCCGATGTAGGCACGAGTAGGATGCTCGGATTTCTCCCCGGTTATGTACTCCGACCGTTGTGCCGGATGTAGCTCGACGATGACTTGTGCAGGCATGAGAAAATATTGCTCACGGGTTGGCAAGCAGTAGCTGCGTAACCGTAAGTTGATAAAAGTAGTGCCGCAGCACCATGCGATGGGAGAATCTCAGAGGAGAATCGGGGTATATGATATGATACATTTTCGAATGTGGTAAAACAACGCACATGCGACTTGAAGAGGCGACGTCGTCGGCCTTGGTCTGGCGGGGAGAGAGAGGGGGTCGATCTGTAGAATGGAGGTGGGGGTTCCTGAATTGATCTGACCCTCCAAGTTTCCTGTAGAGGAAGGAAGGTTTAAAGTTGTTGATGGATGGTTTGTCCGAATCTGATCTCTCTCCTAGTCTCCATGGCCATTTCCAGTTCGGATCGTTCCCGTTCTGCGAACTTTTATGTACAGGTGCTTTCCATTCTTGTGAATGCGTTGAATGTTTCTGACTGGACTGATTCGTGGTTACGGCATTGATATGTCACGCACCCGGCGGCTCTTTACGCTAAATTGTTTAGTTAAGTTTATTTGGTTATTTAACTATTTATTTAGTTAACATCGTGAATTATTCCTGTGGCGATGGCAATCCTGGGTTAATTAATACGATGGTTACAGGTTAACGATGATGGACAGTGTTGGATGGACGCTGCCGTTTTCGGGGATAACATTCATAAATTCTCAAGTCGATGAGGGTGAAATCGTACAAGATCTTCAATGTTCGGGAACTTGCGAGCGCTGCATATGCACTGGCAGTGCTTCATTGGAGACATACCCTGTGGTAGGTGCTCAAAAGCTGCTGAGAAGGGTAGCTCTATACCGGCAGAATATATCCATGGCACTGCTCTGCTCCATCCCGTTGTCTCGCCCTTCATCCTTCCCTTCTTCCTTACGCAAGATTGATGATGGGGATGGAAGATGGTAGTTGCTTTCATGACGTGAGGACAGGAGGGGTAAGATGGCGCTGAGAAGAATTCTGTATCTCTGTTTGGATTCTTTGTCCTCTCTCCTCGGGCTGTGATGCTTACCGGGGACTCGGGGGCGGGAGCGGAAGCTCGAAGGAATGGGTAGATACGGAGGAGATATCAGTCGTGAATTCCTGATTAGAAAAGCCAGTAAACATCTATAATTATACGAAGCTACTGTTATTAGTACAATCGCTCAAGCCCTAATGTCGGTTTTTGCTGGCGACGTTTCCTTTTCCGATTCGCCGTACTCGTCTGCTTTCCAAATTTACAATTGCCTTTACTGTGGATAGAAGGAAACGAGGGTTCATCAGCATTAATCATATTCAGAAGACGGATGGTTGACTAGGTGCTGTGCATGACTGATGATGATGTTGTAGCATCCCAGACGGACGGTTGGACAGGCATGCCTGAGACGTTCGCAAATGGAAGCCCTGTTAGGCTTGTTGCAGGGGCTGCGAGAGTTGTGGAAGCTGAAGATCGCGCTGACCGGGAACGTAATGAATGGCTCATGGAGAGGCGAGGCACAGCTTTAACATAAAATGATTTACAAGAAGAATAAACGATGTGCTACGAAGATAGTGGGGTACTAGGGATAGGATGTGGGAACAGAAGTAAGAGTTATTTCCGGTTTGATATTTTGCAGGCGCAAAAAAAAAGCGCGTCAAACGCCACAGTGTAAGGACAGCGCTGTGGTGGTTCTAGGGGTTTGACGCCGCGAGTAGTAATGCGTTCGTACTGGATGGGGTAGGGGAGAGCCTGCCAGCCATCTCTCAGGTAAGGAGCAAGCGAGAGAACTGGAAGCTGAATAGTGGGAAGGGAGATCACGTGCGGAGATAAGGGAAAGGCTATGGGGAATCCCTGGGGAATCCCCAGTGCGTGACTGGGCCGTGGACAGCTACGAGCAGGAAGGGGGAGAGGCGAGCTGGATCGGTTCGGAAGAGTGAATCTGATGGATGTGACGCGGATCTGAGGATGTCACGCCCCTCCGAACGGAGCATGATGAGATTATTCCAACTCTCTTTTTTTTTCCTTGAAATGAAATGAAGAATATCCGCCTTTTATACCCCAACGGCGCATACACCCACATCCACTATGCTCGCCGTCCATAACACCCTACACGCGCCCCCGACGCCACCCTACACGTCCACCTTTCTTTCCCGGACCACCACCACCCTCCCCCCCATCACCCACCTCGACCGCCACCTCAGTCCAATGCAGCCTCGTAAGTTCACAACAACCACCGCGACATCCTACTTATATCTTCCAGTGACTCCTCCAGAGGAACCCCAGGACGCAGAGATGGCGCAGGGCAAACCAACGATGCCGGCGGACGCACCACATCTTGTTGACTGGCTCGATTTTACTCGCTCACGTTCAGCACACTTTATTGCGGAAAAGACTTGCGAGATGATCTGTTACCTGTGGCATGCAAAGTCATCGTCGGCATCCGATGTGCATACATCCACTTCTTCTGGTGCAAACGCGTACCCAAGCCCAAAGAACTCGCCTCCCAACTCGGCACTCACTCATACATCCCACCCTGCACCCGCTACATCCTACCACCAACTCGTTGCTACCCCCGCCTTTGTTTCCTTTATCCAAAAAATCTTGGAGACAACACAAGTCTCGCAATCTGTCATCGTCCTCTCCCTACACTATATTTACAAAATTAAAGAGAGAACGCACCTCGTCGGTCCGCCCGGGAGCGAGTTTCGGATAGCAGTAGCCGGATTCATGATGGCGAACAAGTTCCTTGATGAGTGCGTCTTGCAATTATTAATAATTGTTGTTCTTTTGCTGATGTTCTGCAGCAACACCTACACCAACAAGACTTGGTCGGAGGTTTCGGGCATCGAGCTCACTGAAATCAACCGGATGGAGAAAGAGTTCCTGACAGGGATCGACTACAACTTGTATGTCGACAAAGCCACGTATGAGGCGTGGTTAAACCTCTTGAAGGGGCTTGTAATGGCGAAAGAGCGCGACTTGTTGAGAGCAAGGGAGCAACGGAGACATCGGCGGAGGGCTTTAGGTGGTGCTGTTGGACATGGTCAGACACCTGGAAGGTCGAGATATTACAGGACAGTCGGCGGTGCTCCCTGTGTTCTCCCCAGTTCAATCGCGTCGCAACCGCAACACTATCAACAGGCTCTGAGAGCTCGTTCGACGTCGCCTGTCTCAAGGTCCTCCTTACTGTCCCAACCTCCCGCTCAAACAGCGTACCACCAACTACCTCCGATCCAGACTGAACAGCCTTGCCATCCGACATCATCTCCATACCCGTCGCAACAGTCACAAAGCTCGTACAACTACAAGCCCGCTTCCTACAACTATTCTCCCTCACCAGCACCTTCTTCTCTCAAACGGTCTGCTGCCACTGCCTTTTCGCCGACTTCGGCTAGCTTCTCTCAGGTTCCAGCAAAGAGAAGCGGAATTACCGTCGTTGATTCGCTTCCGCCCATCGCCACCTCAACGTATCCGCCACCGGCAGCATCTTCCGTTGTTGAGCAAGTCCCTAGCCATGCCCATCACCAGAGGCCGGGGATAACTTTGCAGATTCCGCATGACCAGCGGCCTACGCCCCATTCTTCGTCTCCAATGGATAGTTTGCCCCTCCAAGGTTTTGCGAGGATGAATTTGGGTTCAACAAGCTCTGTTCCTCCTTCCTCCACTGTTCCGTACACATCGACCTCGAGTTCTCTTAGTTCCGCTTTGGGCCCAATGCCGGGCGAACGTGAGCGTGAGAGGGAGGCAGAAGAACGCCGACAACGGGCAAGAATGACGACTCTCGTCCAACCTTACGCGTATTCGATCGATGACCAACGACGAAATAGCGTACCGAAGGTAAGAAATACTTTTGGAAACGATTCACGGTTGAATTAACCTCAAGTTCCCATGTTTCCAGAATTTGTACTTTTATACGCTTGCATGCTCCCCTCTGGAAGATTCCCCTGATGGCTCGTCGAGAGCTCCTCCTACGTACCCGCAACAACAGGAGGATTACGAGATGGAGCGGGAAGCTGCTTTGGAAAGAGAGCGCGAGCTTGAAAGGGAGCGAGAGAGAGAGTTGGAACGCCAGCGCGAGTTGGAGGCCGAGAGAGAAAGGGAACGTGAGAGGGAAAGGGAACGCCTACGCAAGGCCCGCCTTCGCGTGCACCGACCTGCTCCTGCGTCGACTATCCGCTATAGTGACTACGCCTATATGCCTTACGTTCCTTCAACCGCAGTGAACGGCCACCAGGTGAATGGGGCTCAATCCTATGCACCCTCCTTGACGACACACGTCCCCCCGACAGCTTCTTCTGTTGCGACTGTCGGACAGACCCAAAGTGCGAGAACGAGCCCTATCGTCGGCAATACCGGAAGGCACTTTGATGCGGTTAGGTTTGAGGTTGAAAGGACCCAGGGATACGCACCCTCGTCGGATCCCTATCAACAAGCATCTCGACAGGCTTCCATTGAAACACAGCCGCAATCTCAAAATTACTATGGCCATTCCGATTCTGTCTTTACTCCCTCGGCACAACCTCAGTCCTCCAGGAAACCTCAAGGACGAAATCCCTATCCCAAACTCAGTCCACCAACGCCCGCTGCCTCTGCGTCGACTTCGCCTGTTACGCTTGCTTCCTCCAGGAATACTCATGTTGATCACGGATCTCCCTACAACGCCTACGGAAGCCGAGGACATGGTAGCTCGCCATACTCGTCCCTCGCTGGCGCTAACCCCTACAATTACAACTACGAACGTTGCTGCGTCTCGGCTTATACCAGTCCTGCAATGGACTCGAGAAGGTACAGCCCTCAATGTCATGACAAAGAGATGATCTCTTCGTTGCCTCCCCCTGCATACCACTATAGCTCCGGTGCTACGGCTAGTGCCGTCCGCGAGGAGTTGGCATACGCACAAGCTCAAGCCCAACATCAGAAACTCGCGCCACAACAATACGACAGTCCAGGTGTACCCGCTGCCCCATTTGCAAATGCTGGGCCACCAGGGGTCCATCATATGCAGTACTACTCGGTACCACCTCCGACTGCCAATAACGTTGTTGGGCGAGGCACTTATGGATATACCGGACTTGGTGCTTATACGCGCGGGTGCTACGGGCGCTGATTTTCTTACTTCATTTTCACGATCGCACGAATGCACGAACTGTAATTTTTATTGGTATGCTATACGTTGACGTCTTCCTGGGACTTCGAGCCACCCGTTTATGACTTCGTTTCACACTTGCTGCCTGCGTCTCCCTTCATCACTTTTGTACATCTTGGTCCATCCAACATTTTCGTATCACTTCATTCTCAAGCAATTGCATGATCCCATTGTCTTGTCTTTTCATGTTGCTCATGCTTGCTACTGCTTCCGATTCTTTTTTCTTGGCTCAATCCATGCTCACCACACATACCTCGCATCCTCGCATCCTCATTTTGCATACCATACTCGCATTCAATCGTACATCTATGTTTTACCTGTGCATACAGTTACCCCCCATTACTCTACCCCGTATTTATAGATATAATTAGGTAGTTTTTTTAACACTAGCGTCTAATGCAAGTGGCATATGCGAACGATCCATTCGGCGTGATGACTTGAGTATCCATACCACTGGAGGTGTCGGCGTGATCAACGAACGTGTGTACGTAGAAAACAAGGAACCCCAGGGATCTCGGTTCTTAGGAGCCCAGACGATGATTAACCGGCAACACGCCTGAAATCTTTCGAAGGAACACCTGTGCGGGTTCCATATGCATCAAAGCACAGCAAGACCATGGACGAATATGCCAGGCGATTCCCTTGCTTCGGATTGCTTCTCCGAGAGTCGGTGCTAGCATCAGCAGAAGTTGACCCCGTGGCTATTACACCCCTTCCGCAGAGTTCTGGGACTGCCCAGGATCCCAGGGATCAGGATGAGGGTAGTAGATTTTACTCACGCGGCGTCATCGGCGCTGTCAAGGAGCATCATCACCGTGAGGTAAAGTCTGCTAAATCAACTCGTTAGTTGACTCTGTATTTGACTTTTTGTCACCGTGTTGGGCTGGAAGTGGGAATTGACAAAATTGTATCGAAGGTGGTGATGGGGTAAGAGTAATGAGCCCCCATCGTAATGCGGGAGAGCGTAGAGCATGAGGGTATCGGATACAATACCTAACTCTTGGGAATGGGTGAGAGTTATTTGATGTGATGACGATAATTGCGAACTCCGTGCATCCGTGCCTGGGTGTAAGGAAGAGAGTGGTTTGGAAGGAAAGTGGTTACTTCCGGATTCCGGATAATTGTGATGCTCATCACCATTCGTCGTCGGTGCGAAGATCGAATGCCGAGTGGGCGGAACGTATTTATTTTTCTCGAAGGGGCTCCGGCACGACGACACATCCGTATGGACGCGGGACGGACGGAGTTTGTATTCGAACTATGGAAGGACGAGTTATTAGCGTGGGGTACGTAGGCTAGGATAGGGATAGAACAGAATGACAGGGAGCGGGTGGGTGATCGATATCTTGGCTGGGGCTAGGGGGAAAGGACGAGAGTATCGGATTAGGTAGGATAATCATTTTTCAGAATTGAACTAATTGGAAGGAAGAAGCTAAGTGGGGTTTCAGGTAGTTTCAGGACTCCCGCAGAGGGGGACACTGGAGACCCTTTCTTTGTTCGACTGGAGATAAAAAATGCACAGCACGAGCCCCAAGGGTGTTGTGAATGGATGCATTGCGAGGGGGTGGGCTTGGTGGGAGTGGGGTTTCACCGTGGTGAAACTTGGCGAAATTTGACTCTTGCCGGACCGTAAGTTGTGCTCAGTGTAACAAAGTAACGGCATAGTAGCTCCAAGGCCTGGTGAGACTGCGTTGTTTGAGATAATTTAGTATTCACAGCTCTTTGAATTGTGCCACGTGTGGTTGGATTTAAGTATTGGAAACAAGGCAGGCTGTTAGCCGGTGACAGGTCAAGTGTCAGCGTAGAATTTCAGACGGGGCGGGGGGGGGGGGGCGGAGGACGGAGTTTTGGGGATGTGATTTGATCAGCTATCGATGATCTATCGAGTGCCGTTTTGTAAAGGATCCGTCCGAGCGGAAGTGAGTAATTTGTTGTCCGCATGTGTGTGTTAAGGCACAACCGCAGGCACGGCGAGATGTTGGAGCAAGCTGTCTTTGGGCACAAGGTGACCGTTGTGTGCGTGGAACCTGATGCGGTGTGAGCGGTGAGGTGCTAATAACAAAGTTCAGCCCAAGTCCCGTTGGCCCGGCGTATGGCCCTCCCTCTGGCATCATGCGAGCCTAAGGCTGTACGTCTGATCCTAATGCGGAGTTCAGAAAGAGAGACAAGTCCACGGATAGAGGTAACGTTTATGTTACAATATATCAAAATCCAAACAGCAAATGGAAGGTTCATTTGACTTCGGGCCCCCAGGCTACCTGTCAAGACTCAACTGCTACTAAGTCTAGGGTGATGATTCGATGCGATACAGGGCTCTCGGACTTTGCTTAGCTCAACCTGGAGAGGGAGCGTATCAGGTAACCATCGAACTTGTACAGAAATGATGAATGGTGCAACAAGACTAGATAACGTTTGGGATAAAAATGACCACGGGGTCGTGGCATGAAACAGCCATAAGATGTTATCACCGGCTGAGCTGGACAATGGGTGGAACCTGATGAGAATGTCGTAATGTTGAGTTCAGGCGTAAGAGACTTCGGAAATTCGAGATTAATTGGGACGTTACTCAGACGAGTGGGCCATTGAGTTGGGTTTTTGCATCTGCCGCTCGGTATCCGGCCAAAGTGCTTGACGTGATCGATAAGGATGGTATGCTCAGCTTGGAGGCTCCTAATCGGTGAAGAACATTTGTGGGACTAGGAGCTGGTGGAATGCGACTATTATAAATTGCCTGTGATAGCCCGTAACGGAAGGGAAGCGTATCTGTGAAATGCTCCACAAGGCTCTGGGCGAACAAAGGAAGGGGACAAATAATAATAATCACGAACAGAAGCCTTGGCCACCGGAAGGTGCTATGGTACTAGGGGTAAATGGTCGTGGTGTTAATAGATGAACACACGTGTAAGATATCAGGCGTTGCCCAAAAGGGCGCAAGCGAAATCCTTTTTTCAATTGTAAGGACCCAAGGGAAAGGGTACTTGGTTGCGGTTGCGGTCTGATCTTTGGCTGAGACTATGAGTCGACTATGACAAGGATATCAACCAGGCGAGAACTCCGGTGTGACGGGTTCCCGGTGTGCAAGGGCCACCGTTGCCGACTTCAGGTGGCAAAGCGAAAAATATTATCGTTTATGAAATTGGATAAGTACTTAAACTTGAAAGGGCTAAATGCGGATGAAAAAGGGGCACTGGGTGGAGATAACCTGGTCATCCTGCTTCCAGGAATGGAAGATATCAGGGCAGATTTTTCAGAGGTTCGCGTAGCTCGTTCCCAAGAGGGCAAGGCATTATGCATCATAGCACCGTCAGACAAGGAATGAAGTAAAAGAAAAGAAAAGCGAGCCTGCAAGGAAATTCAAGTCCGAGTCCCGGGTTTGCCCTAAGTTGAGGCAGGGTATGAGTTTAGGCTATGTCAGATCAAGTAACTACATATGATAGCATATGATACTCTGTCGTACGATCGATGGGCCATTCACACACATCTGTGGCTAGCTAGATTTATTTCAACCCCAACAAGTCTGGAGCTTCTAACTTGGGCGGTGTCACGCCACACCGGGAACAAGGTGGATTCATCGTGCAGAAGTGGCCAGGTCATCATTTATCATGTCGGCGGGCCCGGGGAGTTTGGTCCTTGCTCCAAATATGATCCATGGAAAATGCGCAGCTCCTGGTTAGCTATTCATTGGCCTACCATTTCGGGCGGAATTCGGAATGACACAGGAGCTGTACACACACATCGATGTGAACACAAAGTACAATTACATTCGTGGACATTCCCTTGTGCGTGCGGATAGCCATGTGTTCATTTGTGCCCATGTTCCAAGCGACCGGGACAGATCGTTGGGCCATTCAGACAGTTGTGATCAGTGTCTGGCATCCACAACCCAATCCAATTCGAGGGCTTCATGTATCCTTGCTTCGATCTGACACAAGACTCTCCGTATGCCACAGCTCCAAAGAGCCGCCGTTGGAGCAAAGTTGGCGAATAAATGGGGTCCTCAAGGCGGTGAAGCTTTGTGCCGTTCCCCCCTTTCTCCGAATTCCATGCGGCGCAGTAACCTTTGTGCTCGGCATACGTCCTCCACGAAACGAGGGCTATCAACATTTATTTTCAATCGAGTACCGTGACCGATGCGGCAGAGCAGAGAAAATCCTTTTTGCAATGATGAGATTTTTGATCCTGCGATGACATTTCGGCTGAAGTAGCAAGCCATACAGAGCATAGGGACACCGGTGCAAAGGGGGAAGGGCGCCCAGCTGTACCTGGACAAGAAAGGAGACAGCGAGAGCTATCCTCATAAGTCGCAGTCAGTCGACAGGTCTTACCAACATTCAGTGAAGGCTGTCTCACAGTCAAGAGTTCCCTCATTTTTCATCAGAAGATAGATGGGCGCGAGCACCCTGCTTGATCGCATGAAGACCGGTCAAAGGATGAAAATCAGCAGTTAGTAGCTTTGTGCCACCGATATAACATGATTGAGAAAGAATGGCCGCCTAGCTGTTGTAGTTGCTCTTGTTCATCCAAAGTTGATGTAGAAGGTGAGAGAGATGCCGTACATACCCCACTTCTTCAGATCTGATTGGGGGTTGGAGCCGGGCGACAAGGTCGGGTGCAGTGAGGGTTCCATGACCACCGGATGAAATGCCTCATGGGTAGTTGGATCCAAGGCTGACCATGCAGCCTATCGATTCGCACATGTCAACATAGGGGAGTCTTATCACCAACAGCCGAAGGGCCGAAAAGGTGGTGGTGCTCTGGAGCAACTTGATATCCCCCAAACGGGCGAATGCCATATTTCTCTCATGCAGGGTTGTATGGGCTACATAATAGATTAACACCGCAACATATGAACTAGATGCAAGGAAATGCTGTGGTGAGTCATCTACTGGAAGCTTCCCTTGATGGGTGTATCGAGGCCTAATTAGGGTTGGCACTGGAACTGGAGTGGATGACAGCTTCGATATTGGAAACCTGGTCAAGCTCCTTGCGCCGGCGTGCCTCTTCTGCGCGAAGTTGTGCCAGTGCTGTTGATGTGAACGCCTAGATATGGAACGGAGGTGAGTAAGGGTTACCTAAACAATAGACAAAACCTGTGCAGAACAAAGATCGGGGTGACTTCGGGCGATGAAGCGTAGCAAGAAGGTAGATGGCAAGATGATTCCATTATTTAGGCACATCATGACACACAGACCTACCTGGGTGAACAGATATCCGGAAAGAACGCCACTGACTACGATTGTTGATGAGTGCGCGAACGGAGTAAAAAAGGTATTGCGGTTTGTTTTTGCAGATCAAAAAAGAAACCGAAATGCTTACGAATTCCGCAAATGATGGTCTTGTTTCTATTGAAACGATACAGTCTCGCTCCCAAAACGGCTGGATCGCAAGAAAGTGGATCCACAAAGCGGTCGTCAGGATAAAAATTGATAGCGAAAAAAGAAAGCGAAAGAAAATTAGTCATCCTGACTAACTGAATCTGGAACAAGGAAATAATATATCTTGCCTGACGCAAGTCCGCCAGTGAGTCCTGCGAAGATTCCCTCCTTCCGAGCTTCCTGCTCGCAAGGGCGATGATAGGTCAGTCGGAACGTGTACGAGAAAGCCGAGGAGCGAGCAAGTTGATACCTTGATGACGCGAGTCTCTGCGTCAGGAGGCAGCCCCAACTTGAGTTCCTCCGTTGAGTTCAGATGGTTGTTGTCCATGATTGAGTTTCACACCTAGTTTTGCCTGGACAATAACGTCTGGTTCGCTGTGACATGTCGCGGTATCCGTGTTGCAGAGCTGAACCAGCCCAGCTCCGCCGTCACGTGCCCGTCGCGTCATGTCACAGGCATGCATACCTCAGGACGGCCGTGATTTTGATCCCTTACAACCGCATATCTCCTGACACATTGCCTAGGCGCGTATAGAGCGATGTCGGCACGGAAGAAAAAGTCCTTGTCAAACCTTCAACAGACTTATGACTCCATCATCGGTGCAGTGTGGAACCAGCGCCTTACCTTCATGCCGTTAATCACCTCAGCGTGTTCAGACCTCCTTGTAAAGACCAAACCCCACCTCAACGACAGTGATATGCCGAATCGGCCTTCTTTGGTACAAAATCTACACCAGATCGCTTCTCTCGCAGAAAGCTTTTCAGAACAACGCCCGAGGTCAGATAATAGTTGGAATCACCTCGCTGACAACCTAGATCAGGAAGGTCAGGCAATGTTCTCTGGACAATTATGCTGATCATTATCCAGTTTTGGTGATGGCTAACTTAATGATAACCACATATCTTCTAGGCGTTGATCTGTGGAACATATCTGGTCTCATCCGCTTATTTCCGAGCGATAACCTAGTTCTGGTCGCTGCCCGTAAGTGTGGTCCCGCCGAGGTATACAGCTTTTAGGCAACTTCGGACGTTCAATACGCTATTCTTGGCATGCAGTCAGACTTGCAGCATTTCGTCTTATAGAAGCAGGGCTGGAATTGAAGCCGGGCGTCGAGAGTAGGCATCATCATAACTCCTGAGAGTCCAAGAACGCCTCATTGACGCAATTCTAGCTCTTGTTCATATTTTACGGATTGCTAGCAAGGCAGGAAACGCCCTTTCGGGTATGTCCTTGGTGATGACCCCTAAGAAAATCAGGGCTAATGCAACCGTACGCAGAAGTCGGAAAGAACAATGTGGCGGCTACCATCTTAACGGCAGCTGCCAAAGTTGGTCTGGCCCTTTTGTTATTCTCAACTTAGCCAACCCTTCTCTATTCGCAGTACGAAGAGATGTTGAGGGCCGTCGGTGTTTCGGACAAAATCCACCAACAATCTGTTGCATGTGCCACAATCGTCTATTTCTCCAGTAGAATGGAAGCAGTATGTATGGACATAGATGTTACGCTAGCTCTGATCTCTCCTTTGTTCAGGCATGGAAGGAAGGGAACTATACAGTCGCCGAATACACTTCACAGATGATTATGAGCAAGTTTTTATATGATCTGGCATATTGGTCCGACTGGTTCTCATTTGGTATATGCAGATGATGATCAACGCCTCGCCCTTCTACCTCCCCACGACGTAAGCATTCCCGAAATAATTCTGTGAAAACGTGATGGTTTATGATTACCACCTCCAGCAAAAGCTTCTGATCCATAAACTCTATCAAATAGGAAAATTTCTATTGAAAAGTCAAGAGGAGCGCAGCGGGACTAAACCGTCGAATGCCATAGATTGGCTGCGGAACGCTTTCAAAATAGCAGACCGCCTTGAAGAAGCAACAGCGCCGGACGTGCGAGAATTGAAAGTACGTTTTGGAATGGCTTTCTTCCTATCATGCGCACCAACGTGTTCGATGTTCCAGATCTCTTTGCTAAGAACGCTGGGTCTGTCAATGAAGCATGTTCCACTGCTTGTTTACTGATCCTGATCTTGCTGTTACCGTGACTTGCACAGCAAGAGCTTACTTCCTGGATGGGGCTTATGACCAAGCCGAGGCTGCATTAGATGAACTAATCCCATCCATAGATTCCCCAAATGATCAAGTGAGCTCCCTCCTTCTACCCGCTCATGTCAAGATCAATGAATGGCTGTTCAGGGATCTTCCGAGTATCAGGACCTCCGATGGCTCAGATTAGCCATTCTAAAGAGAAGAGCCGCAGGGGATAATGCTCTCCTTGATGGTTAGTCGATCTTTCGCCACTGCCGTACTCGAAATTCTCCCGCTCCAACTGGATCCTACAGCATTTAAGTCAATAATCCATCATATGAAAATGTCAGAAATAGATATCACAGAGTCAGCCTTCCCTCTGATTTATGTAACCACTCATCATCTGAGGCGTTCTCAACTTAGCATTCTCCAAGAAATGAGAACTCTAACTCCTTTGTAAGTACATATTTTTCATGAATTGAGGTCGGAGTTAGTAGAATGATGACGTGTTGTAATTCTGGCTGCCCGATTCCAGCCCTCTCGTTACCGCTGTCAATCAACTTTGTCTGCAACAAGCCTTACATTGCCAGGGAACAGGGTCGGACAGCGTTGACCGGTTACTCCTGTCTTTGATATTCCACTGTGCGAAGGACAATGACCACGCTCGTGCCATGAAGACACTCGACGCCGCATTCACATGTACGTGACCCTAGATACAGGGATCTTCCGCGAGTAACTGCATTGGGAATTCTGCAGCCGTCCTCGAATCTGAGGTGGAACTCCGAAGTACACCAAGTACAGCATGCCTCACGGTACGTCTTTGAACAACAAGAATACATTCTCAGCGCCCGATTTCATTCTTCCATGGATGCAGTTGATCTGGCAATATGGTGACCGCCATTACCAAGCTAAGAGATGGTCAGAAGCCGCGGATTGGTTCCTCGTCGGGACCCATCATTTATTCAAGGAGAAATCTTCTGCGACCTTTTCCAAATGTTTGAGAAAGGCCGCCTTATGTTATATCGAGCAAAAGGAATATGCTAGAGCCTCCACGGTGATCCGCCGTTGCCCCGCCAACGAAGCTGCAACTAACTATGTCAGTTTCCTTGTGGCCATTCATCAAGGCAAGCTGCTTTTGGCTCTTACTTCATGTACTCAGTGATGTGCTAAACTAGTCGTATCATGTACCACAGGACTGGATGATGATGGTGTGCCACGCACCATATCCTAGTTTGGCCTCGTTACTCATGCCGTCACTTCAAAGCTATCGTGGCCATCCGAAATATGCAGAAGGCTCCGGACTTTGACCGCAAGATGCTACTGCTTGCCACGCAAATATCACACAATTTAGAGATGAAACCCATTCTACTTTCGGCTTTGGAAGCCCTTCTTAGCACCCTCAAGGCTGGAGCGAATAACGAGGCAGTCGTGGAAGCGATGACGCTGATTCGTTGCATCATCAAGATAGCACTGAAGCTCCTTCTGGAACCTGTCGCTAACAAGTGCGTATTATTTTTATTTTCCCGCTGGCTAACCTCTATTTTTTTTATCCTCTTATAGACCGGTTCTGACGGACACCGTGATAAGCCACTTCCGAACAGGTGGGTGCTACTTAAGAATTTCCAACTTTGCTTGCATACGCTGATGGGTGCTATTCGACGGATTTGATACAGCCAAGATCCTTACGGAAGCCGCTACCGCTAAAAAATCTTTTCCCTTGATTGCGAAAGACGTATCGTGGCTTTGGCGAACTGCTTACAACTGTGCTGTCCAAGGTTGTTCCGAATGGAGCAATTGTGAAGAACGCGTTGCCGAGTTATTCGACATATCGCGAGAGGCAAGTGTGGACTTAATGCGACGACAACGGGCTATTTCGTACCAATTGACGTTATCGCACGTCTAGTTGCTCGAAGCTTACTGTAACGCTTCGCCAGCGGATATGGATCCTGAAGCTGCTCTCTATATCATGAACTCCTCGTTTGCCGCAGTATCTGCTCGAGGTACCTTCGCTTTCACGTGAACTGTTCCGGAGTGTCGCTCATCCTTTCTCTCACCGAGTTTTTTCGGTCCGTGAGACAATGGCATCAAACGGATCGGTTGATGTGCGAAAAACCGGCTATTTTCAATGTCCATCTGATTCTCACTGCTCTGTTGCGGTTTAGCAGGAAAGATTACTCTCCATCGCCGCGGAAATCAACACGTCCAAGAACAGAATAGATAGAATCATCAACAGGAGCAAGGTAACAGAAGACGACTCTGTTGCACACGTCCAGTACCTCGTCCACACGCTTCGAGTCTTCGAGACGGATTTTCTGGTTCAACTCAAGGACTGGGATCGAGTTTCCGCGGCTGTTGGGGTATTTTTTCTTCGAGTCTCTCACACATGACGCAGTTGAGACAATCATGACATTCTGTTTGTTGATAGGAGATTGTTGATTCAGGGGGATTGGCTACCGACACCTTCGAAGCAATCGCTGATATCCTGGTGTGTTTTAACCCCTACTTCGAAGATGCTTCATCTGCATTTGTAACAGTGGTCGGAGAAGGAGTGTCCCATCAACGGTGCGCCGATGTTCCTTGTCCTTCAAAATGCCTCTTTGCGCGCTGTATATCTCACAGGCTGATATCTATCAGTCTTATACACATGTTTAGAGGTATATTACAATCCCTTGGCGGAATCTCGGACGCTTAACACCATACTTCAGGCCATATTATGCGCAAGGCTGAAGCACAACTCCATATCTGTCGAAAAGTTCGCTAGATGGCTTCGTGGATTATGCTCCATCAGTCTTGCTCGGAATACCCCTGATGATCGACTCAAAGCGGTTGGTCACATTGAGCAAGCACTCGCGGTGCTAGAACAGCATCATGAAAGCGACGAGGTCCGGTCTGGGTCCTTCTAATACCGGCCTTCATGCTCATTCTGGTCATGCGACGTTCTGGAATAGCTTTACCCCATGGATGAACGCCAATGGTTACTTGCCACCGCATATAACACTGGAACTGAGTGTTTACAGTCCGTATTCTCTCATGAGGAAGATATTTTTATTTATCTGCCCTAGTGCTTCTCTTTTTGACGAGGCGAAACGTTGGTTTGAAGCAGCCACTGTGATCTGTCGGTTTGTTCCGGGTGGAAAGGAACGTGCAGAGAAGGTGCGCGCACTCATTGATTGCATAGACTCTGTCTGCATTCCATATGCTCCGTTTCGCTTATGCTATCTAGATTTCCGAGTCATATATGCAACTACTTACTCGATATCAATCGAGGTCTTATCAAAGTAATGACTAGTCTGGGTGGCATGCTTCCTCAAGTTGAATTCGTGGCATCGGGTATCTTTACCTGACACCAGGGTCTGTGGTGCAAGCCGGTCTCATATTCCCATGCTGACCAAGAAGAATATCGTACATTCTCACTAACTGTCGTCATTAACGCACAATCATCCACATTTGGCTCTCCTTCATTTACTCCCGAAGTCGCATAAGTTGAGCTAAACCCACCTGATGATGGTTGCACCTGATTCAAAGGGACAAAGAAATGATGACTAGGAATGGGCCAGGATATCTCAATGTTCATCAACCTAGTTTGTGGATATCATCAATGAAAGATCAAGACTACACTCAGTTGTACAACCCTGCCTTTCCGAAGTTCTGGGATGTTGCAGGAAACCGTTCCGAAAGCGGTGTACTAGGACCGACATAGTGTCTCCCGAGGTAAAGACAGCCCCAAACTCACGTCCTCCGGCTGTGCTGGATTCATTATTGTGAAGCTGTGGCGGGGGCAATGTGGCGCATTGTTTCGTCTGTCCTTCCTGATGTGCCATTGCTCTTGGCATGGTTTCTCTGGAACATTGGACAATTCATGCAGTTAGAGAGGATCACTATGTCCCTTTTGGCACCTTCTCCTTGGCGGTGTTTTCTTTCATCGGAGCAATCCAGGGCACCACTTAGTACTTATACATGGCTCTTGTGGCGACGATATTTATTCAGGGGAGTCGAGTGCCACTTCGTCACATATTTAGAGATGATCAATGATCAGAGCTAACCGTCTTGCCCCTCTGCCGTACACAACAGGTGGAGGCTGTTATGTCGGAGCATGATAATCCCTTTATCCTACTCCCCCTCTCGCTCATAATGCGTCCACATTTGGATCGGACCCTGTTGCAATGGCTCGTTTCATTTTCGTTCGAGCATCTGCCAGAGCTTGTTTCACAGGTTTTTATCCTTTGAGTGAAGATGCCATTCAACAGTTCTACAAGTTTGGTGTGCTTTATGGGTATATCCTTTACCCCTATTGCGGAAAATATGGGGCTGTTCTAGAACGAAGGACCTAAATTCCTCATCCCCTCTACTCCCATGCACAACTGAGATCTCATCCCGTAGTGCATCATCAACGATGTTTCACATTGTCTTTTGCATCGAGCCGGAGCTGATGTGCTTATTTTTTGCTTGAATGGGATCATGTGAACACGTGGCTCAGCATGCTTGAACCGCAAAGGCTGGTGGTGTATTTTCTCTCCAACTTGACTCCGGCTTTGCAACAAATCCCTTAGATATGCAACTGGGGAAATCGGTGACACTTTGGAACCGTATTGCCTCACTGTTCTTAGCCAAGTTGAGCTAGGGTATCAGGCAAAGTCTGAAGTGGTCAAGTAACTGGTCCCCAGGAATGACTTGGCCAAGGAAGAATTGCCACAGCTGATGCCTCTCAGGTCTCCTTGGGCACTACCCTTATTCCTTGTTTCTAAGTACTGCTTCAACCATGTGTTTCGTTCCATAACTGCCCTATGCCAGTTTGTCCAACAACAATCTGATGTACTGGTGGACCCTGGAGTGGGCCGGTGCTGATGTCGTTAGAGATCACTCTCAAACTGTGGTGGAAGGAAATCATGACCTTTATGTTATGGTTCTCAACCGACAAAGCCTCTAGAAAGGAGGAGGACGGGACTACCAGCTTACACTCTTGCTTGATCAACGGACAATCTTACTCTCGTTTCACCTCTCTTCTCGTCGACGCCGCCTCCGTCTTTTCAGCCCTCGCTCCACTTCTATACTTGCTTGCTGATTCTTGGAGAGCTCGACACGGACGAACACCTCGGTTTCCCTTTCTGGGTCTGTGACCGACCACCTGGCTTCTGGGGCGGTATTCCTTGGGTCATTGTAACGGGTCTTTTGGTCACTTGGAAGCGATCGTGCTCGCCATCTTATATTATCGCGTTCTACGCTCGAACGTTTGTTGTCATTACACCGACTTCACTGATGCAGAGAAACTCTGCATTGGATGACAAGATTCTGACTGATGCGTCCGTTGTCTGTGCAGAATATGGTGGCATTTTGTTTCTTGTGACAAAACAGATCTTTGCGTCCATGGATATCACCATTCCTTCTGCATCATCGGGGCAGTTCAGTACTTCTGATGTGAAAGTCTTCATCAAGGATATTGGTGTGTCCTCGTGAGTGTTCACAGCCAGTATCTTCGTGATTTGGAGTTGTTAAGCAAACTGATATAAAATACAGTCGAGCAAACCCAGCGGAAGTCATCCATGGTGCCTTCAGCACTTCTGTACTTAAACCCATCGTTGGCCCGCTCGGTATTAGAACCTTTGCTCGAGTTCCAGTCGAGCACTCGTTATGTGAACTCATATGCTGTTCCTGATCTCGGTACGTCGCAGTCATGCGACCTTGCATATATCGCCTGATGTCCTCATAGGTACCTATCCGGCTGTTTTCGGTGGCGGCAATGATACCCGTACCATTGGTGCTGAGAGTACGTATCCCAACGGTAGCAACTCCCCGTTTTAATTTATTTCTGGCAGACTGCGGAAACATACTCATCATGGCCTATGCTCATGCAGTCAAGTCAGGCGGCGGCTCTCTCATCTCTCGCTACGTGAGTACCTAATCTCAAACACGCTATCCTTGTCTCACGGACACCGCCAGTATCCGACTCTACAACGTTGGGCCGACTTCCTCGACACCAATTCGCTACGTCTTCGGGTTCAGCACTGCTGACGACCGAACCTACCCGAATATGTCTAACTTGGTATTGAAGGGTATTCTTGGTATCTTTTCCAAGGCGAAGATCAGCGAGGCTGTCAGAGCTTCAAACAATATCTATAGGGTTAGTTCTACATCGTTGAGCATGTGAACCAAACTGTTTTGACAAGCATTTTCAGGTCCAAGCCACTCAACTCATGAAAAACTGGAAACAGATAGCTGCAATGGATAACTACATTGTGGCCGTTTATAATGAATCAGCTTTCTGGAGTCTGATGTACAACCTCTTCCCTGCCATTTGGTTGATTGAGGACGACGTACGTACACAATCTGTCCTAGGTCAAACCAATTGTTCACGAATCCGCGCAGATCCTGAACCGCCAGGTCCAGTTCTACGCACAGCAGAACAGTGGGTTCCTTCCAAACCTATCTCTTCACTATGTTTTTTTGATTCGTACATTGTAGCTCCCAACTTTGGCTTCACACTTGATGTCCGACAATCAGGTGTTGCCTATCCTTGTAAGTCTAATCTGCGAAGGTCTGCACAGTCTCACGCATTCACCAACAGATTGGTCCCTCCTTACCGCGGTAACGATTCTCGGCGGTTTCTCCATCGTCCGAGACCAGCCCATTAGGCCTGTGTATCAACAAGCATGCATGCCGAAGAGCAGGTTCTCTCTACCAGTCAGATATGAGACTTCTACGGGTGAGCCTGTTCCTTGTTCCTGAGTGCCATTTGGAACATTTTTTCGAGTTATCGTTACTTACACAGAGCCCAAGCACTATCCAAGGAGCTACTTTCGGAAAGTTGACGCTAAGGTACGTTTTGCAGCTATTGGTGTAATAAATTTGTATTAACACCCACCCCTAGTCTCCAAAATGTCGATATCAAACCAAAGCCAATGGCCCTTCCGAAAGCTCCGGTAAAACCAACGTCAGCGCCATAGTAGGTGGTGTAGTCGGTGGTATGACTATGACCTTCCTCCTCCTCTTTGTCGGAGTCATTCTATTCTTCCTCTGGCGCAAACACAAACAACAGAGAACTCTCGAACCTATCGACGGACGAACACTCCAAACTACGCCCATTGACTTACGGAGCGCTTTGTCTCCTATAATCCCAACCCTTCCGGAACTGACAAGCGGTTTGTCACAATCGCAGAGGCCGCGCTGATGCTGGCGCAACTGGTCGGAAAGGGGTGTCGCGGCCACTGCAGGACTTGGACAA
This sequence comes from Podaxis rugospora, assembly GCA_018524415.1. Lineage (NCBI taxonomy): Eukaryota > Fungi > Basidiomycota > Agaricomycetes > Agaricales > Agaricaceae > Podaxis > Podaxis rugospora. The sequence goes on from JAEUWL010000643.1 coordinate 96,422, forward strand.
TCGTCCAACGCCGAGGTTACTTCCGACTGGTGTTACCCCACCCGTGGCTATGTCGAACAAACAGCGGGAAGCGTTGAGTCGGCGGGATCACCGCCCCCCGCATGGATATAACCCGACACCAAGTTTGTCGACTGAGTCGGATCTGTATTTCGCAACTGTACCTCGGATGAGGGACCTGAGAGAGGAAATGGACCAGCTAAGAAGGGAAATGGAGTCTATAAGAAGGGAAATGGAGTCTATAAGAAGGGAAACGGAGTTTATAAGAAACACAACCGAGCCTCCGCCTGAATATACGTGAATATACTAACTTGTTTCCTACGGTTCTTTTCATATTCTTGTGTTCATGAAGGCAGTATGAGGAGATTGCGACCTCGCCTTTTATTTCTTCTGCACTTGCAGCACCCTTCCAAATCGAGTGTGAGGCTTCTGGATACCTTGGAGTCCTTAAGGAAGCTTTTAGGATGAACCCACTCTTGGTTCATGTTCTCCTGCTGACTTCGCGTATCGGAGGGCTTTCACACAGCAATTTCGCAACACCCACTCCTCGTACAACACATAAAAATTACACACATCAAGCAACATAATGAAACTTATTCCTCTCACTCTTATCCCTCTCCAAATAATCACTCTCCACAAGCGAATCAATCCTCTGCTTGATAACATCCACCTGTTGCACGAAATGGTTCTTCACTGCGTCAATCGTCGCCGTCTTGAGCTTTTTGTACGTCATCGCCTTGTTGGCTTTCATTATCCGCACAAAGGCAGCATCAAGGTAGAGTTTCCTATCCCCCCGATTGCTTCGTTTGTCCCCTTCGATTCTTCGGGCTATGTGTATCCAAGTCAAGGAGTCAACAAACCGTGTAAAAAGTGGTTGGTGAGAGACATAGGGAAATTTTGGCTTGGATAGAGAGCTGATGTGGATCTTTGTTTGGGGATCATCAAAGTGGGCATTGAACCGGAACATATCGTCGTCGTTGACGTCTCTCCCAGGTGGAATTATTCTCAACGCTTTCTTCTTACCACAAGCCAGACTCTGCAATGTCCTTCTCAGTTCAGCATCATCTGTAACAGGCACCCCAAATAAATGTTGGGATAGGAAGACAGGCATGTGGATTAGACAGCTTACCCATCCTTGTCTGCTCCTTGATATCATGGAATGCCAACTGCGTCGACTCGTTAAAGAGTAACAGGACAACAGCTTGGTACAAAGCTAACCTCTGTAGCAAATACGTCAACTTGGAATTCCTATACGGTACATGCCCCTTCTTCCCCCTTCTCATTCTTCTCCCCGAGCGCACTCAAACTCTTATCAATACTCAGTGTCTCCTTCACCCTCTCTCGATCGGGTAATCCCGCCCCATGCCCACTTGCAAAACTCACGTTCAACCGCTCACTCCCAGCCAAATCCACGAGATTCAAACATCCCTCACAGCGTTCACCTGTCCCGTTAACCATTTCTCCGGAATTTTCACCTTCCCGAGGAAGGCCAACGTTGACACCAGCTATACGCAGAGTAAGAAATGGGAATGGGAGGACCGTTCATTCACGAGCGTTGTGGTAACGCTGCGGTGTGTGAGTGCGAGGAGTGAACGGACCTGGAAGGCGAGCGGAGGGGTACAACAGTGATATCTATTACGCGCGTGCTACCGGTTTTAGGATCGTGCCCGATTTCGTGTTTGTCGAATTCGCCTTTCCGGGGGGGGGAGAGGTCCTTGATCGTTTCGTTATACTAAAGGTGTGTGTGGGGGTGGGCAAAGTTTTTGCCCTCCTCCTCCTCCTGCTCGATGATGGCTTTGCGCTTAAGACTGGGCGTTGTCACTGCTGATGGCCTGGTTGGACCCAGATTTGTGCTGTCCGTTGCGACATTTGCTGAGTGAACATTAGCGACAAATCCAAATCCGGTAGCCCCGCGAGAATCAAGCAGACGCGTCGGATCACGTGATGGTGTCGTCGTCTCGATATTACATAATTCAGATTGGGCCGTGTGATTGGATTTGCGGGCTGAGTGTTTGCAGTAACCATGCTGCCCACTGCTCTCCTCTGTCTAATATCTCTTATTTTATCTACAAATGCACAGACAAGAACTCCACTCTCATTGAACACCGTCACTTTCTCAAATTCACAATCTTCATTTTCAATTCCTGGCCAGGACGAATTAACAATCACCGTTGCACTATGCTCGTCTTCCTCTCCTCGTTTCTTCGTTTCCAACAGTACAAATTCTGCTATAGAACATGATCCAGGGCCTGATGGTGGCGAGGACGTATATGAAATAAATATACAGGATGGGTTTGGTAGTTGGAAAGGAGCATTCCCGAGTGGTGGTGTGCTTGCGGTGGATGGTCTACCTCAGGGGGCATCGTTTGAAGTTGGTGTTTCCAATGACAGTGCGTAGACAATACATCAGGCAATTCATTCTCCCTCACCTTGTGCTAGCTCCTCTGCATGAAATCCTATCCTCTGATCCACTGTTCGGCGACTCAACAAGCAACCAAGCAATACTCTTCTCTCATAGCTTCACACACCCGCCAATCATCCCGAAACCGCAGTACCCTAACTATACCTTGCCTGCTGCAGATTCTGCAGTATCAGACCCTCCGCCTTCTGCTCCGAATCTCACTCTAATCGTCACCCAAACGTCGGATAAGCCCTTGTTCCGCACTGCATGTTTTCTCAATTCATCCGCTGTCTCCACGACTGGCACCGTCGTGAACAGCTCGCTGTGGCTGAGAGGCCCTCAGGACGGCTGGCGGAACGAGTGGCTATTGGGCGGACTAGTTCCCTCAACAAACTATACCGTTTTTGTGGTCCAAGACACCCACAAGGTTTCCGGACCTATCAACTTTGTCACAAAATCTGGTATGTCCCCAACTAATCTCTCATACTCGCTAGTCACTAACCACACACCACCTCAGCATCTTTCGCATGCACTCTTGTCCACTCCCTCCCTTACTGTCCCTCCACCACCTATGCCCTTCCTCTCCCCGCACTCCCAAACACCAACTTCCCAATCTATGATTCTACCACCCTCCCCACCCAAATATCCTCACAACTTCTCGGCGTCCTAACCAACTTCACCACGTCCTTGACCACCTTTGCCTGTGGCAGAGATTGGTACTCTCCCCTTGTCGGCTGCGACGACTGCCAGCGCGAATATCGTAAATGGCTCTGCTCCATCATCTTCCCCCGTTGCTCAGAACCCAGCCCATCCAACCCAAATTTCCTTACCCCAAACCCTAGCTCCATCGGCCTTATCAACGCTGGCTCGACGCCAACACCAACTAAATCATCATCATCGGCCACGGGTGCGCCGGCACAAGTGGTCTTTTCGGCTTTGTCCCCTGTACCGTCACAACAAGCTCCTGAGGATCGACCCCTACCATATATGAGCGGCGCATTCACAAAACTACTACCATGCATTGAAACCTGCACGGCCGTCGATCGTGCATGTCCGGCGTTCTTGCGTTTCACGTGTCCTTCGGTCAACTTTAATGGGGCGTCGAGTTACGGGTTCGGGTATATTGACGGTGCGGATGGGGATGAGCATGAGGGTGTTACTGGAACTGCGCAGGATCGATGGGGTAATGTGTGGTGTAATGCCGGATGATAATTGGATGCTGGCGAGCATGGTGCTTCGTGCTATATCACGGACTTGTGGAATTAGAAATATTTTATTCGGGGACTGTATCTTATTGTTGCATATATGTAATCTAGACGGCAATTAGTGATCACATATCACCTTCATGACAAATTCATGTCGGTCCCTTGCTCCTCTTCTACATACGCTCACTGATCCGGTTTTCCTGCAGGGAAATATTTGGGTGACAAACCTTGTGAGACTGAATCCCATTCTCGGTATCTATTCCTCCCTGATGCGCGGTGCTTATACCACCAGAATTGCAAAAAGTAAAAGACATGCGATCATATTACGCCTATTCCAACTCTTGTCACCCCCCCCTCTCTCTCTTTCAGAGTCGATCTGCAAGGGTGGAATCAACCCCACGGTGCCCAAAGCTACCATCATCCGCTTGTCCCTGGACACGCTTCCTCAACCACCTCTGCATCTGCGGCCTAGTCGCCTTCAACTGGATCCCAAATTTGGTTGCAAACTCAAGTCCTGGATGACTTCTCTTTAGTGCTCATCGTCACCTTGCTTTCTCCTCTCCCCCACCCTCGTCCCCTCTACTTGTGAGCTCCTTGAAATCCTCACTCTCCAAAAGTATCTTCCACATTGTCTTGGTCGCCTTTCCTTTTACCCTGAGCCCCCCCCCCTGAGTCTTCATCAAGACACGCCTTCCAATCTGTCCATCAATCCCAACAACAGGTTCATCCTCTATGTGGAAGAGTGAACGTCTCCCAATACGCCAAAGGAGGCAAAATGTCTGTGAGTGTTTCACGGGCTGACGGTTCCAGCTACCATCAAGAGTCACACCCACTCCCGACCGATAACTCGAGGCTCTTCTATCGGTATGACGAAGGCACCCTGCTTTTGAATAAAGGCGGAAATGGAACGGTGGTCGATATCGTGTAAAATGTGCTGCGGCGCGTCGACGTAGTGATGATACCCACTCATGGTCCTGCTTCCTCCATCACTAGAGTTACCACTCGAGTAAACACCACTTCGAGCATGGCCATACCAACTGCGGATGCTCCCGAAAGATAGTTTGGATCCATTATCCTCGAAACTTCCTATTCCGAGAGTCTTTGCGTTTACCAGGGTCAATTATCAGAGTCGAAGACCTTCGGGGAGTAATTTGATACACAGAAGAGCCGGTGGTGATCGAAGGGATATACGGAGCGGCCATTATTAAACGAATTGTGCTGGAGGTCGTCTGCTCTGGAGCTAAATCGCAGCTGGGGCAGTGAGTCCTTGATATTTTTACTCGGAATTATCTCATCTTCACCAAAGTACGTTTCCAAACACCTGGGGATCTTGGACACGAACGGGGGTGGATTGACACACGCAGAGGAATACATTGGATGTGAAGGGCCTTGCAATTGAAGATAGATCTGAAAACGTGGATTGCAGAGGTGCACATCGATCTGACCATGATTTCGATGTGACTGAGCGCTTTCGTGGGCCCTCGTTTATGTGGACTTGGGTTTATCGAAAAGAAGGCCATACTTTGACCTGTGAGCATCGATGTGATGAAAGCTTCAAAAGACCCGTTCAGGGCCGTGGTTGGTGGTAAGTGATCATTGACTGCGTCTGCTTGGCTTGGACACACGTCAAGGTGTGTTATTGGTGGTTCATAATCCCCTACAGAATCTGTAATCTACAGCTTTTGGGAAAAGAACGGAGTATTCAAGTGATCATCGAGTGAACGATTTTTAACCCATGCAACGCCTTGGTGTTGTCCGGCAGTATAGAGCGATATATATCCGAATACAGACAACTATCATACACACATATTCAAGAAAGGAGAATGCTGCCTCGGGTGCAAGTGTACATCTTTTGCGCCTCTGCCAATACCTTCCTGATGCATCCTTTAAAAGGGACAGCTCACGAAAACGGTAACTGCCTCCTGTGCACCAAATGTTTTCATGCAGGATCGCAATGTGAGCTTCTCCATTGCACAACAGCCTGGCGGAACCTGTGACTGCGATGATGAAGAGGTAGACACTGATCCCATTGACTTGTCCGCACTACCCTCCATCACCCCCCTCCCCGAAGAAACAGCGGGCGTATTCAAAATTGGTCCACGTATTGCATCGCTCCCTATGCCCCATGATATCCCTCAACATTTTGCATCGCTCCCTATGCCCCATGATATCCCTCCGGTTCAACACTTTGCATCGCTCCCTATGCCCCATGATATCCCTCCGGTTGAACGCTTTGCATCGCTCCCTATGCCCCATGATATCCCTCCGGTTCAACACTTCCCCTCTCTCGTTCAGACTTCTGATGACCTCGGGGCTATACTGTATCTGACCATTGGTTTTGTGCTGAATTACATTATGTATACGATGGATTACTCCCTTGATGAACCTGGGCCTCTGCTCTTGGAGGGCAACCTTCGTTTGCAGCCTACCGCAGACTCAGTGGAGAAGGATCAGTACTGCGTCATCGTCTGGAGCGATGACAAGCGTTATTGCGACGAACACATCAAAATGCTTCGTGATCTCACGAACCGGACTGGGAGGAATCGTTGGAGGTGATGCAGAGGATGGACGACATAGGTGAAATCATTGATATGAACGCAACGTTTCAAGATTATACGAAATGGTCATGTTGATTGCACAGATTGACTTGGGGTCACAATACGCCGTTCATATGGCACCTTCTGTGGGCAGGTTGTATCAGTGTTGATGGAGTGGCTTGTGCGTCTAACCGAGTGCCGTGTTGGAACGGACGCACTTGTGATCAGGAAGATTATTGCGGCAGAGTTGCTTTCTCCCAGGAGGACAGAGAGGGTATCCAATTAATACGAAGCCATCGCCGTACATCAACGGTCCGAATCCTGAAGGATTGGCGCGCTCTTTTTCTACGACCCGAGGCTCTGGAAGAAACCTCGGTTGTATATGAAAGAGATATGTGTCTGTGAGGGCGCTGAGTGGAAATCACAAACTAGGCGTCGGTGCGTCTATAGCATTACATTCTCATTTTATACTAACACGTATTTTTTACAGCTGGCGACTTCTCCGTGTACCACAGAGTTATAGACGAGTACCTCGTTGATCGCGAAGTCAAGACATCCATCAAATACTTCGCCCCGCAGCTCTTCGCTACCCCTCCCGTCGCAGACCATATAGTCAAGAACCACAGCCTTATATCCCGTCTACTCAACGTTATTTCGTCGTTTTCACCAACCAAATCTCCGAAAAAAAATCCAATACCAAACATGGTACATGGGTGAACGTCGGGTCTTACCCTTCCAAATCTAAACGCTTTATGCCCGTCTTCAGCGATCTTCGATACCTCTTTCACACAGAACCTGTCCAAGAAATGATCCCCCCAACCGAGATTTCATCGTGCAATTCGCCAAGACATGTTAACCATTCATGTGGGTCAACCCAGCAAACGGGCAGTGATCGGCCACGTCGAATATGAATCGTACATCGCAATGATTGCGCAAAACAGAACAGGATTCTGGGTTCGGAATGGATTTACAACCTGTGGTCAGTTCTGCACTACCGTGACTACATGCTCGAGAAGTCTGTTACGACCAAGATCTCTACATCCTTTAAACCTATTTGGTCCTCATTGACCCCAACACTATCTTTGTCACCATCCTCAATTACTTCGGCTCCCTTGGTTACTTCTTCGGCACCACCATCCATCCCGTCTTTGAACCATGGCAAATCTCCAGTATGATCTAGGTGCTATAGTCCTGAGTGAAGATGCTAGTCCCCAAAGGATATCCGCTGGAAATGCTGTACGGAGGGAAATCCTGCACCCCCTTGCGATGGGTCCATATACATTTTCTGACTTAGTGAAACGTACCGCGGAACGGTTGCTGGACGATGTATGTTTCGAACGTATGTTTGTACAAGTAGGCAACTTCAAACCGCCGGAAACCTCAACTCACTCGGGGCTGCGAACTAAATATGGGCTATACGAGGAAGCCAACCCTTTCTTTTACCACTACACGCGTAACAAGAAGGAAGAAATCGAGAACGTGTTAAAAGGCGCGGTTAAGGAAGAAATAGGGGTTCGGGATTATGCCGAAGTTTGGTGTTAAGGAGGGCGAGGGCGCATATGGACGGTTGAATGGCGCACTTAGAGGGTTGACCGGCGCATTTGAGAAAGGGGATTTGGTGCAGGTCACGTCTGCTTACATGAATGCGTTGAAGGCGATGGAGACTCGGGGTCCGACGCTGCCTTCGGCGGAGGTGACCTTTGACCAGGCACTACATCTTATTACTCTAGAACGTGCGAGAAGGTTTGTGGAGTCGGCTACGAGTCGGGCGTTTGGGAATAGTTACTGATATGCAAGGACCTGGACGAACGTTGTTAGATGAACTTTGCACCTTGGAGGATCACGACGAGTACAAGCTCTACCACTCACTAGTCACATGGATCCTCGACGAGATGGAAAATACCTCGCCGACGAGGTTAACACGCCAGAGAAGCACCGCAAAGACGCGTCGGGAGGCTATCATGCAACAGATGATAATAGCCCGACAAGCAAGCTTCGCCATCAGCTTCGATGATATTGGAGGTGATGGGGTTGGGGTTGTGAAGAAGCAGTCGAGACTTGTCCTGTCTGCCTGGAAGACCTCAACTCCGGTCGGGGATTCGGCGTGTTACGCCTGATTCAGCCCAGGAGACTGTTTCGCAAGCAGCAGATATTCCGAGTTCGTACCTCAATGAAGTCTTGCAGGAGTGTAGCTTGCTGGACAGAGCGCCGCTGACTTCCCCTGTCAAATTTCCCCCCGACGCGGAAGGAGATGGTTGCCTCGGAATTGAACTCCGCGCCTAATCCTGAAGGTTCCCCTCATACACGAAATTCGTGTTTCACGGATCAGTGTGCACAACGTGATGCATCTGGAGGGTTTTCAGATATACGTACCTCCATTCACCAACAGCATCACCCACAAGCCACAAGGAACATTCCGAGGGAAGGAATATATTTGTCCCCTGTGCAAGAGTTCGGGAAATGAACACTCAATTCGGTGTCATTTGCAGATTGGATCGGAGTGGCAGGGATTAGTATCCTGAAGAGTAAACCGGATCCTTCGATGGATGCATTGCATTTCAAGAATAGACTGGCGAGTTCGTGTTTTGGGATGTGCAGGATCAAGGGTGTATGCTTGTGTTAAGGAATTCAGATAGCTGGGGCGACGCGGACACGGCGAAGATGCTTGATATGTTTGTGAGCCGGAAGTCGTTTTCGCAGCAGACACCCGCATGATAGACCCGAGCCAGAGGCGGGTGACCGAGGCGCAGGTATCTGCCTACCAGAAGAGTTGATTTGGACATACGATTGCTGGGATCAAGGTTGCGCAGGTGGGTTGACGGTGGCGGACTTGTGTGGCGGATGACCCCAAATGTGGATGATCAAGATCTGTTGGCTTGTGTGTCAAGACTTGTAGCGACGGGACAAAGACCGGGATGCGATTTGACAGTCTATCACCAAGCACCCCCTACCAGAATGGAGACGGATCTCCTCGACATCGTTTTCCTATCCGCTGCTATTCGGTGATCTAGTTTCGATTCTGGTGGAAGCCGCTGCGGTGGCACCCCTCATCTATATTCTCACCTAGACACGGAGTTTCAACGCACCCTACGTTACGAGTTTCGGCGATGTCCACACGTTCTTCATGTCTCTTGTCCGGCACTCGCCAATATTCGAGCACACAGCCATACTGGCATTTGAAACGTTCCGTGAAGCACGTATTGAAAAGCTTCTTCACCAATTCGTTCTCCCCTTCTTGCGCAGCAGAGTTGCAACATTGTCGATCTACCCTCTCGTCATCCTTCCCCACTTCAACCCTCCATGGCACTTCCCAAGCGAACAAGTACACACAGCTCCAGCTCCTCGACATGCTTGGCATACCGCCGCTTGCAATCCTCCCACACCAAGATACACTGCAAAACGCGATATCGGGCTGGTGTGCATGCTGTGGCCATTCACAAGCTGCGTCGTAGCTGGACTGCGGCGTGGTTTTGGAGCACCCTAATGTCTATCACACGGCACGCCTGCCTACCGCTTGTCTGTTTGGCCAGCAAGGCAAGGCATTGACGTATCACCAGTGTAACAGCGTCGTGTCGATACTGCAATTTGCTTCCCCTGTGACACGATGTGTAGTTTCCAGCGCTAATGTTGCACGGACATTGATTAAAACGAACGTGGGGAGTGTAATACGCGCATGCGAGGGCCATGGAACCATTATACTATTCTTGCATCACGAACTGACATTGACTATTCCGTAGGCGTGATGGAATGATTGGTGTTTACTTCCTCGTCAAACCTTACTCGTTTCTGTTCCCTAACACCGGTAATGAAGAGTTTGTGCTAGCACCATACATGGACGCAAAATGGCGAAGTGGATATATCTAAACACTTGACAAATAGACGCCTACTTTCCATTAGGTTTCGTTCACTAGACACCGCCGCCGCCAATTCTTTCATTCCGCGAGATAGAAACGTGCACAAGGTTTGGCCCAACCCACGGTATACCGAGAATTGTTGCGAGGAAGCTCGAGGCCATCATTGACCTCGGAGGCTGGATGCCATTCTGAATCCTCCAGCCCCAAATCACGACGACGCATGCGAATAAAATATATTACATTAAATAACCGAACCATATATCCATCTTCTCCCAGTACAGCCTAGTCCGTTTCTCCGCTGTGATGTTCTTCTCATTTGTTTTACACCCGAGAACACCTTTGCCTGCTTTCCGAGAATCCTGAGTTGTTACCTGGTTAGAAACATGTATCCACTTGTACGATTGGAATTCATCAAACTATACTTCGTTTGTTGTACAGTCTGTCACCGCGTAATGTGCAATAGACATCATATATCAAAGTTTCGAAACCTCAGGTTGTTCATCTCCAGGTGGAACTACTAAACGTGTGAGGGTTCTTTCACGACCCAGCACTCGGATAATTTCGGCTACACTGGGTCCGTCCTATAGCGAACAATCGTGAGTCCTGGTCGCTAAAAAAAAGGCCGGGTAAACTAACCCTCATTCCAGTGAGAGCATGCCTGAGGGTTTTCATGAAGACATTGGGCGAGTAACCCAAACCATCCTGCTCGCTGTGCAACAAACCCAGGAAATCAAAGTCTCTCCACGGCTCAGGAACCTGAGACAGCTTTTCCCGGACATCGGTTATGACTCGTTCTACGGAAATAAATCAAGCTTGCAGTGTGCATCAAATCACCAACGCCTTACCCAGTTGGGGGACCGAGATCCTCTTCAGCATGCCTCGGGCCTCCTCGGTCTTCAGATCTGGTTCGACAAAGAGCCAGGGGGCATGAATGGGAATGTCATAAACGTTCGTAAGTCGACCCTGTGGTATACACGGATGAGTCGAGAAAATCACCTCACTGGAAGGCAGTTACCTCAAGGAGCAAAATGGCATCTTTAATATGGTCAACACTCGTGTATTGACTAAAAGCTGGTCAGTCTACATGAAAACAAAGGATAGAAAGATGAAATATACCTTGTAGGAAATCGCTCTTTAATCTCCTCCTGCACTTTTTCAGCGAGGCCGTCAAGGCCTTCTGGGCTCGACCAGGTGCGCATCAAGTGGCGCTTGTTGATGTACTCTAATTTGGCTGGATCCAGGCTTGAACTTCGATTTGTCATAACGGAAAGGTCGAACTATTGGGGTCTCGGGCTTCACATCCTTGTCTAAAGATAATAGACACCCCGGAGCTTACTTCATTAATGAGTTCTTCGAGTGACATTACAGCCGTGCTGTCTGGAGCGTCGTGATGACCGAAGGATACAGGTTTTTCTTCTCGTTCAGGATGCCGTGCACCCCATCCAGCCAGGGCTAGCCAGTTAAGAATTGCATCAGGTTCCCAACCTCGACGCTGAAAATGAAGTGATTAGTTCATTGTATCTCTCAATCTCCGAGTACGTACAATATAGTTAATGACTTGTACGTCTCCATTGCGTTTCGACATCTTCGAGCCATCAGGGTTGACTAATAGAGGGATATGTGCGAATTTCGGGGGTTTAAGTTTGAGCGAGGCATAGAGGTCGAGATGAAGGGGTAATGAGGGAAGCCATTCCTGTCGGTTTGTCAGATTTTTGACGAGATCAAGTTCATTCAGCTTCGCACATACTTCCCCGCGCAACACATGCGTAATACCCATTTCGTGATCATCCACCACGGAAGCAAGGTGATAAGTTGGGAATAGATCGGTCTTGAGGAGAACAGGGTCGGTTTGCAGCGACGCATGAGCATCTCTCAGCTGTCCAAACACCAGATCAGTCGCCGGTGGTCTCACTGGCAAATTGCTGTCCTATAATACAGACTTTAGCTCATGAGTGACCTCATCTCTAACCAAAATGGAGACTTACGTTCAACCGAATGATAGATTTCTCTCCAGCTTTTACACGACGAACTACCTCTTCGTCTGTAAGATGAAGGCATGACTTGTCATATGTTGCATTTGACCCGGTGCGAGCAAGCTTCTCCCTTGTTTCCGCAAGTCGATCTGGAGCGCAGAAGCACCGATAGGCATGTCCCGACTGTGATTCAGGGATCAGGAAAGGCCAAGCACCCTGGAACTAGAGGCAAACCTCGAGAAGTTTCTGTGCATAAGAACGATAGAGATCTAGCCTTTCTGACTGATATGCTTAGTGACTATATGCATTCCAGCTTCGGTGGAAAACACACCTGGAAATATGGTGCCTGAGGACCATCCCTGCCAGGACCTGCGACCACAGTTAGAGCTATATCAATGGCATACTATCTTCCTTACCATAGTCATACTCCAGGCCAGCCCATTCCAGCGCATATCTGATTCCTTCAACTGAGCCTGGGACAGTTCTTGTCTATGAGGTCATCAGTACCATGCAGCATAGCACGGCAGAAACTACTCACAGCGTCAGTGTCCTCTATCCTGAGAAGCCATTTTCCTCCGTGTTTCCGCGCAAACAGGTGATTATACAATGCCATGCGGAGTCCTCCGAGATGCAGCGGCCCAGTTGGTGATGGTGCAAATCTGAGCAGGACCATAGCGCTCGCTGTCGTGATGGATGTGAGGTGCAATGACTATAGCGTCGCGTTACTAAGCAACTTGTGTCGCTGTCCAGTTATAAAGCGATTCTAAGGTGCAGAATGCAGTACAAACCTAGAAAACGTCGAGGAAGTCGAGGACAACGGCGAAGACGTTGAAGAGTCCAGACAACTCGAGACAAACTGTCTGATTCACGTGACTTGACGCGACCTAGCATCGAAGGTCAGAGGACGGCAGGCGGCCGCTAGTCAGTTAATCTGTAATGCCGGCCACGTCGACGCATTTAACACGTTTATAGTTTATTTCGCTCCTACACACCACCCACACCCACACGCCATCTATTGCAGCAAGTCCCGTTGCAGACCGCACCGACAGGAGCGAACTAACTAGGTGTTTCCTTTCTTGGGACACATCCTTCGGGTCCCCATTCAATTGTTCATAATCACCGGAGGCGATGACACCCTTCACACTACTATACGCCACTGCCTGGCTCTCCATTATAGCATCCCACGTCGCCAGTGCGGCCAGTGCAGACGAATGGAAGTCTAAGTCGATCTATCAGGTTCTTGGAACCATTATTTGTCCATTTGAAGCCAACAATGCTGAAACAAAATCAGGTTGTTACAGACCGGTTTGCTAGAAGCGACAATGCTTCACCTTCGTGTGATACATCACAACGAGAATATTGCGGCGGTACATGGAAGGGGATCACGAACCACCTCGATTATATCCAAGACCTGGGCTTTGATGCCGTTTGGATTTCTCCCATTGTCAAAAATATAGAAACCGCGACTCCTTATGGAAAAGCGTACCACGGGTTAGTAGTGGTGTCTGAGCATACTAGTATCATTTACCAGCTTTCTCCTTCAGCTACTGGACACAAGATTTGAACGGCTTGAACTCCCACTTTGGCTCCCAGGATGACCTTAGCGAGCTAAGCAATTCCCTCCATGCCCGGAAAATGTTCTTGATGCTCGATGTCGTTGTCAATCAGTAAGAAACCTTCTCGGTGTTTCATTAATCTTCTGATTTATATCCTCCAGTTTTGCCGCTCTCAACACCACCGGTGAAGACGATACCGATTTCTCCTCGCTTTCGCCTTTCAACTCGGCTCCCCAATTTCATCCGAAATGCCTGGTCACGGACTACAACAATCAAACTGACGTAGAGCAATGTTGGTTGGGCGATGATAAATTCCCACTTCCGGACTTGAACACGGAGGACCCGGTCACCGTCCGAACCATGAACGATTGGATCAAGAATATAGTCGAAACATATGGAATTGATGGAATCCGTATTGATACTGCAAAACATATTCGCAAGGACTTCTGGCCCGACTTCGTAAAGTCAGCTGGCGTATACAGCATCGGCGAGGTTAGTCCAGAACCCCCGTCAGATTGATTTATCTCTGAGCTCATCCCCAGGTCATGACTGATCAAGTTCCCTATGCATCAGAATACACCCGTAAACATCTTTTTCAACCCTTCTGAAATGAACCCCATCACTGATGCTGTGTTACAGAGGTACTAGACGGGGTATTGGACTATCCGGCGTATTTCGCTCTGTCAAAGGCGTTCAATTTCCCGTCCGGCAATCTGTCACTCTTGGTTGACGTCCTTAACACCGCACAGTCAAGTTACAAAAATGGCGTTTTCACAACCGGTTCATTCCTGGAAAACCATGATCAACCGCGCTTCCAGTCTATCACTTCCGACCAGGCTGTAATTATCCCCTCTGGCTTTCAGGACCCGGTGAATAGTTGATCATTTTTTTATTCTTGCAGCTTATTCGAAACGCTATTACATGGACCTTCGCCCAAGATGGTATCCCCATTCTGTACTATGGTACTTCCTGCGTATCTTTGATATATGATCCATACTGAGCGCAGACTTTTCAGGTCAAGAACAGGGCTTCCAAGGCGCACAGGATCCCTCAAACCGGGAAGCGTACGCCATCTCTCTGATACTCCTAAAATAATTCTATGATCTATTGACTACACTATGAAGGCTGTGGCCTACTGGATATACCACCTCAGATAAGCCACTCGTCAACCACGTCCGGGCCCTCAACGCAGTGAGGAAAGTAGCAATCGCTAGGAACGACAAGTTCCTATCAACACCGGTATGATTTCAACGTTCTCCTAACCCCTGTATCCAACCAACCCTGGACAGGCCAAATTCATTCCCCAATCTAATCCATCAGCGCTCGCAATTTCTAAACCACCCCTCCTTACCCTTTTAACCAACATGGGGTCAAACAGCACAAGCTCTACATCTCCCTCTTGGACAATCCCATCATCATCAAATCTGTACCAGCGCAACGACGTCCTCGTTGATATCCTCACATGCAACACCGTATCCGCAAATAGTAAGGGCGAACTTGTAGTCCAAACCGAAGCAGGATCGCCGAGGGTAAGTAGACCTTCAAAACATATGTACATCTATATCACTCAATTGGCCAACGTCATCGATTCATCATTCATTCCTAACCTGGACAATCATTTCCCAACTTTTGCCGACCCTATCCGAATCCACCTGTTTCCCCCTCACCAAAACCACAAACAAAACGTATCATAATCCCTGATGTTGATACTCCGAACCTAGGTACTGATCCCCGCCTCCGACCTTTCGAAAGACGGCTCTCTTTGTTCAAATACGGCCACTGGAAGTAACAATGGCGGTGTCTCGGTTGGTCGTCAAGGAGCGGGCTGGACAAGCTTGATATCATATACTATGATCGCTGGGTTCAACACATACCTGGTGGCCCGATCATCACTCTTTGTTCTCTAAAGCATACCCAGGCCTTCGTTCGTCATCGTCGGATATCATGACGACAAGTGCATCCATATGATGGGTCGTTCTCAATAGCTAGGAGGAATGAACGATCGCAAAGGCAAAGCGTAGTTACATTTCGACTGATGCACGTTTTGTTTCCTACCAGACTTCGGACGTTGGACACTACATATCTTGTTTGCTTCCTGTGTTCGACTTAGACAATGGACTTCATAGGTGACTCCAGTGGTATGATATGATGTGATGGACACACCACTTGCCACAAGTACACCACACCATAGATACGTGCTATAATTACAAGGTCGTTTGTGCTTGGTGTTGTTCGTTTCTATAAATAATACATGCATCGTGCCAACAGAGGCAATACAATAAACACAACGTGACGACGGTCGTATGAACGAAGAATAAGGGTCATTTTGGGAAGAAGGAATCCAACTAGATGTACAGATCCGCAAGAGAAAAGGAAAAGGAAAAAAAACCATTGTATCTGGGGCACAACAAGGCAACTGAGGAGCCATGGCAAAGCCCGTAACAAGATGGTGTGAGAATAGGGATCATCAGAACCACCGGGTAATCAAAGAACAAACGCCCCGGAGGTTCAGTAATACCAAAACCCGAAGGTCTTCCCCTACAGCCTAAAGCCGGTGGTGGTTCTCGTGATCGCCAATCAGGGTAGTTCCGGATGTAACAGAGAACGGACGGGACCGACGGCCGCGAGCCGGATTATTCGATTTCAGAGAGCTAGTCCTGCTTGTGTTATTCCTCTCGAGCTTGCAAGCACTGCACTGCACAGGGTTGTAACACATAGGGCAGGAGGGACCTATCGGTTTAGTTGGGCTCTCCTCGGACTCTGGCGTCGCGGATGATGACGTATCAATGGGCGGCCGCTCCTTCTCTCTCTCCTGGATCTGTCGCACTTCCAAACTTGTCTTCCACTCATCAGGAAGACCCTGGAGTCAAACACCCCTGTTAACTCTGCTCCGACGTGAAAAAGGTAAAGCACACTCACTGTGAAGGTTTGTGATTTAGAGTCCCAGGTCACATGAACATGAAACTCGAATGCATCTGGGTTACTGATGTGCGCTCGTCTGCTGCGCGAGGCGATACAGTGATCCCATTTATGGAGATCCGATGTGTTTGGAAGGGATATGTGATATTTGCGATTATCAGACGTCGTAAGGCGGAGGACGAATGGTCGCGAGTTAAGTTTAAGTTGAGAAACATCACTGATATGTGGTAATCGGATAGTGACTTCTGGGTGGGAAGACTGATGGATGGCATCACCATCACACCGAGGGTGATGAGAGTGATCAACACATAATTGGAAGACACGCAGAGGTGTAGCAGAGGGGAGGTGAGATCGTTGGTCATCAAGGGGGCTTTCAACTGAGAGATGGAGACGGGCATACCTGGCTTTTCTGGATTTGGAGTGTCCGAGAGGTCAGGACTACATAGCGCGAGCGCCAGAAAGCGAAGAGTGTATGTTTTCCAAGTCGCTTGACCTGATAAAGCCCCTCAAGCAGCACCGGGGGTGTGGAGCTCGCGAGGTTGCCAGTTGGGTGTATTGAAGAATCGAAGACGAACCGGCATGTAGAACCCGAAGAAGCCGAGTTCGTTCGTTTGTGCGTGGCGTTTTCGATTGGTTGCTTTGCATAGGAGTCGTAAGATGTACGTTTGGGAGAAAAGGACTGGCGGTGCATCGACGTATGACTGAGCTCAGAGCTCGCTCGATAGGTGGTGGCGAAGGAAGATCTGCGTTTTGAGGATTGCATACGGTTACGCAGAGCGGACAGTCGGCTTGAGTTGTAGAAGAAGTCGCCACCCGTAAGGTGCACTTCGTGGATGAAGTTAAAGGGGTTACTGAAGTTTCCTAGGCGGGAGCGGGGGTAGATGTCGTCTTGCCAGTCGTAAAGAACGGCATCGTTTTCGAAGGATAGGTAGTACTTCGTCCCACACGAGAATTCGAGGACTAGGCATGCTGGTGTAAGGTCTATCCTCTCGATATTGATAATTGATTGGAGTGGTATGCGTTTCAATAGACGTTGGGACAATGCGTGTTGTTGAGACTGGAGAAACAGGGATTGAGACCTAGGGGAAGCAGATCATGGAGAAAGACTCACATGTTGAATGAGGAGAGCATTTTCCACCAATGTCAACCGTCTCTTCTTCCAAAATCTCCTAGACAATGTACCAAGCCCTCGAATGAGTATGACGCCGCTCCGCAAAATGTCGGCGTCCTTCGACAAGTCTATAGGGTCTTTTCCTATGTTCATACCAGGAGCATTCTCGAAACAGAGCATGGTTTGGGTCCGCGAGCCAGGGGCACGTAGGGCACGAGGTTGGGGAGGGCAGGCAGGTTGGTGTATTCGATGGAGCAAGGAGGTGTTGCGGTTAAAGTAGGCTTGTCACTGGTAACAGGATGTTAACCGTAACGCCGGCCGATCAGATCGTTGAGGCAGATGGCACCTGCAGGATGAAATTATGATGGAATGTCAGTACTTGAGGCTCAAACAACATGGAGATGACGAGCCTGCTTGAGGCTGTGGCCTTTGTGAATCGCATACTGTATTAGCACAGGCCATCAGGATGTTATTCACCTGGGACTCGGTTTGGCTGTTGTGCTTTGAGTCAGAAATAGATGCGCGTGCCATTGACATGTATGGAGTTTGTCCGTGAAACATCAAGGCCACAGCGTCTACTCGGAACATGATCAAGTTCACAAGGGAGGAGGGTTCCTCGGCCGGCCCTGTTTCCCGAGCGATCACCGGACACCATGATTGTTACAGCCTTGCCTGCCGTAGCGCTAGGGTTCATGAATTGTTGATTGTTGATAATGCCCCTTCTCGGAGTTGCTCTCGTATTGACGAGAATATGTAATCACTGCCCGTGTGGACCATTCAACCTGAAGCTCGTTAGGACAGGAAAGGTGGGTCCAGATTTCGCGACTGCGTAACAAGGTTATCAGCCTTACAACGCCTCATAAAAATCTCAAGACCACCTTATATAGATCCTAAAGGCCTGCGTGGTTTCATGTGGGTTAGGAACAGGGTGATTGTGGGATGATCGTGATCGTGTTTCATGGCTGCCTGAAGTTCTATCTCAGCCTTGTCGAAGACCATAAATCCCGAGGCGTAACTCCTTTCGAGAACCAACGATTAAGCTGTTTGGAAGCCCCAAAAGTCCGAAATGTGGGTGGGTTCTGGATATCAGAGATTCGGAAATGCAGTTAGAGTTTCATCAGGATGTGGGAGAAGAGTGGCTAAGCGGATTGCCGGGCCCATTTTCAGTATAAATTTCCCACGAACAGTCACCAGTCACGACTTCCTGCCTTCTGACTTATTCTCATTACGAATATCGACCCATTGCTACCCATGCAGCAGACTATGACAAGCATCAAAAGGCCACTTTCGACTCGTTTTCTGGACTAAATAAACAGATCTTATGATACAGAAGTTACCTGCCCTCCCCTAGAAACACAACCTGCCAGTGCTGCTTCGATGTTGGCGAAGAAGCACGAAACCCTGCGCAAGCTTATACTCCGAACTGTCAGTAGTTGTCTCTTGTCAATTCTACGGATCCTTCCGTGACATAAAAACTCCAAACCGATTTTACCTATGCACAAGAGATTTTAGTCACTACATTATCCCTTTTCCAAATGACGGCCGCTTCAGACTGCGCACTAAATGGATGGCATCCGGGGGAGGTCGCAGTGCAAGGTATCATGAACTTGCCTGCGAGGGTGGCCATTACTGCCGTTGTCAACCACCTCCCGGACCAGCACCGACTATTCCACACAACACGCTTGCACTTTCTTCCCGTTACAACGCTCGATGAACATGGACGCCCTTGGGTTTCCATACTCACTTCCAAGGATGGAAGCACCCACTTCATCAGCAGCCCTACACCAACGAGCCTTCAAATTCAGGCCCATGTCTGGGACAACGATCCTATCGTCCACAATCTGGCCGACATTCGTGGAAAGTCACCAAGGCAGACACTCATCTCTGCTATTGGAATCGAGGTATCGACCAGAAGGAGGAATAAATTCGCTGGACGCATATCAGATGCGACACTTGACGACAAAACACTAACGATGGACCTCACGGTCAATCAAGCTCTTGGGTGTGTCCATTTCCGCAGCTATTTCTCGTGTCTGATGATCCAGCTACCCGCAGTCTTTGTCCCAAATACATCAATCTGCGCAAGATAGAACCATATCTACAAGCAGATCCCCACACCATATACGACAGAAGAGAATTACAGCCCGGTGAACGTTTGCCTCAGGATGTGATTGATTTCATATACAATGCGGACACCGCATACCTTGGCACATCATATGTTGCCCGTCCCGAGGATGAAGAAAAGTTCCCATCTCACGTTGGGACGAATCATCGTGGGGGCAGACCCGGGTTCGTCCGCGTGAGGCCAACTGATGGTCGAACTCTCGTGCTTCCCAACTATGCTGGTAAGCGTCGCTTCTGGTACCCACAGCGTCTCCAAGTGAAGACGTTTTGCAGGGAACCGACTCATGAATTCAATGGGAAATATTCATATCACTCCTTTGGCCGCTCTCGCATTTCCATCATTCGCCTCTGGGTCCATTCTATACATCACTGGCGATGCCCAAAACCTCTTTGGGAAGCCAGCTCGCGAAATCATGCCAGAATCCAATGTCGTCACGACTATCAAGGTTACGGGTTTCATTTTCATCCATAACGCCTTGCCGCTTAGAGAAACCCCGAATACCGCCGTAACTCGAAGCCCATACAGTCCACCTATACGCTATCTTGCAGAAGAAAATCCCCCTGAAAATCATTATGACGATATCATTCTGACTCTTCAAAGCGCCAAGATCCACAATGATACCCTCGCCACCTTTACGTTTCACTCCTCCCGTCCTATCGAAATCGGCCCAAGCCAAAATGTTGTTCTAGAATTGTCAGAACTTCTCCGAGTGCGCTCTCATCAAATCCTGGACTGGGTCGAAGGCAAGGAGACGGAGAACGATGACTGCGTTCGCACTTGGACCGTTTCGATTCCCCCGACCCAACAAGAACCCCAACGCTTCAGCATTACCGTTCGACAAATCAAAGGTGGCCTCATTACGCCTATTATGTACCGGATCGTAGACAAGGCATCCGAGGGCCGCAGTTTCAACAAGGATATTCCCTTATCGTCATACAACCTCACAGCCCGTCTCCGTGGAATCGGTGGTGACCTGCCGATTCCCGAACCTATTCCCACCTGTGACGGCGGAAGGCGCTTACTCTGGGTTGCAGGTGGAATTGGAGTAACCCCTTTCCTCAGTTTGACTCGATACGTGAGTCAATGGGCAGCGATGGGTGTTGGATCCTGGGATATCTCTTTAGTCCTTTCAACTAGGGAACCTAACGCGATCCTGTTACTTATCTCCGACGCTTTACATTCCCTGAGGGGGGCAGAGAAACTGGTGGACTTTACCTACACGTTATACCTGTTCACCCCTTCTCCGGATACGGTCCTTGTCCCAGAAAATTGGCCGAGCGCAATCAGCCTTCGTATCCAACAAGGTCGTCTTGCCACAGACGGGTCCTTCTTCTCGCAGATAGAAGCCAAAGACAGGGAACCGCACATCTGTGGCCCCCTTCCCTTCGTACTAACTGCGATGGAGGCGATGAAGAATGCTGGAGTCAACCCAGAGGATGTTAAACGCGAGCGTTTCACATATTGATGTATCACATGCCTGTATTCCTTGCAGGTCTTGTGAAAAGCGTTATTTGGCACTTTCAATTTTGTTTTGTATGATAGTTCTAGGAGCCAAGAATGTGGAGATTTCCAGCGTTGTATGAATGAGTTCTGTGAAGAGATTGTCCTGCGGTTCAACGATAAAAGGGAAGGTGCGACTGCTACCGTCAGTCACGGGGCTCCGAGACCAGAATCCAGGGAATCACTGAACCCGACGACGAGAATGAGAGTATGTGAGACTCGAGGAAGAGAGAGATGACGAGGAACGATGAGGGCGACGTTGAGATGAGCTCGAAAACTTTTCGGACGAGGGGAATGCTAGGGAGTGGGTGTCCGAAGACTGGGTATTAATTTCATGCCGAGTTCATGAGACTCGACTGTACTTATACTGTCTACTACTATTGTCTCCTCTCTGCATCTACCTCGAAATAACTTATATCTTCGTCGTCCCACTGTGGGTTTCTATACTACGGGTCCCGGAGCGAAGCGAGGCCCATTAGATGATGGTCTAAGGGAATGTATCTGCTGATTCTTGTTTTTTGTATATAGGAAGATGGATAAGGTACTGGGGAATGGTCTCATAATTCGGGTATGGAAGCGACGAGCAAACTAGATTATTCAGAAATGGAACTAGAGTAGGGAGAGAAGCGAACAAGGCTAAGGGAGTC
The DNA here is from genome assembly GCA_018524415.1 of Podaxis rugospora. Lineage (NCBI taxonomy): Eukaryota > Fungi > Basidiomycota > Agaricomycetes > Agaricales > Agaricaceae > Podaxis > Podaxis rugospora. The sequence goes on from JAEUWL010000643.1 coordinate 118,247, forward strand.
GATTGCGGAATTTGGCAAGAACGCCGGTAGAGTGAACTGCCTAGGGGATGACGAGATTTCGTGGGTCCACAAGATCAGGTGCCTTTTTGTATGCAGCCGATCTACGGTCTCCACATCTGGAGTCAGATACTGGTCGCATAGCTGGCTTTTATGCAAGGTATAGCAGAAGGTTGGGGAACCAAAGCTCAATTTATTGCAAAAAAGGCCAGTTTATACTGGAATTTTTTAAATAGGAGGTACCACCATTACGTTATTGTGAGCTATCCTATCCTGGATCTTTAATGGAGGGAGAATGAGATTAAGAATCGAGAATAGAGAAGGAATGTAAGGGTAATGAGTGCAGATAATACGTTATAGCTTAGTCAAGAGTAACATTGACACCAGCGGCAATCTTTTTGCCAAGGTCGGCATCAACGTGGGCGAAAATTCTGGCCTGCTTCTGACGAATGTTTGGGTTGGTCGCAAGACCCAAGTGCCCAATAACGTTCGAGATCAAGTGGTCCTTGTCACGGGCAGAGAGGCGTTGCCACTATTGCCGGATGTCAGTAACAGCACACACACGAAAAGCGCAGACACATACGAAGCCACGGGCCTGTTCAAAGTCAACTTCGCTGGGAGTGCTGACATATTTGACAGCTCCTCCAACCCAGATGGTGTGGTTGTCGTCGTTGTACGGGCGGGGGGTCAGCTTCAAAGAATCTTGAGTAGAGGCGAATACGGGGCGGCTACCCTGGTTATAGAATGACATAGCTCCATCGCGAGTGAAGGTAGCTGTGGGAATAGAATTAGGGGAGAACTCGGTAAACAATGGCGATAACATACCAATAGGATTCAAGGGGCAGTTGATCGGGAGTTGCTTATAGTTGACACCGATTCGAGCGCGAGCCGCATCTATTTTGACTTAAGCTAAGGCACCACAGGATATATTGAAGTGGTTACTTACCCGCATAAGCGAATAGACGAGCTTGAAGAGTAGGATCCTCGGTGGGCTCCAGGCCAGGGGGCTGCAAAGTATCAATCAAAACATTGCATTAAGGCACACACAAATCAAGTCACCATCTGGCCAGGATCAAAGCTGACTTGTTCAACTTCCTGATGGTAGTTGGCGCTACGAATCCTGTCAGCGCAAGAAAACCGTAGAAATTTCGGAGGCATACACGTTCTGGTTCAAGGTAATGCGTCCAATTTCGATGAGGGGAACGTCTTCGGGAAGCCATTCCTTGGTCAAGTCAAATATGTTGTCTGTCCAAAACTTTTGAGTTGAAAATCCTGTTGTTGAAGCGTTATCAAACTCACATTTGAACTTCTCAGCCTGGGTAGCATTCATGGCCTGGAAGTACACGGTCCAACTTGGGAAGTTCCCAGACTCGATAGCGTCCCACAAATCAGTAATGCCAAAATCCGCGTTTTCGCCGGCCACTTTAACCGCTTCCTCCTGCGTGTTATTCTTAATACCTTGATCGGAGATAGCAGAAATTCTGGAAGTGCCTTGGTTACCAATGGTCGCAATAAACGTGGCCCTCGGAGGTGCTTACTTGATGTAGTGCCAAGAGCCATCCGCGGCGACTGCTCTGAAGGTATTGCCGGAATAACCGTTCATGTGCCTAAAACAATGTCAGGTGTTGAAGAAAGTAAGAGGGGAAGCCCAGGGTTATCTCATACCGGTAGCCGTAAGGGGTGCCTGATGGAGTCGTTTATGGGTTCATCAAATCAAGCTTTTAAAGTGCGGTGATAACATACCAAGGTCCGTGAAAGTCCTCATCACTTGATGAATAGATTCGTTGTTCGCGGAAAGATAATCTGAGGAGGAACTGAGCTACGTTGGAAAGTCATACGAAACAATAAACTTACCCCAGAAGTCCTACATGACCGGCGAGTGGTAAGTAGTCAGAATCAGTGACCTACGTTTCAGAGAGTTAACATACATTGTGGTCAGTGACGTGTTTCTGGATGGAGAGTAAGTTCAAATCTAATGAAGTGCACACAAATACACTCACCGCGGGATGGCGTTTCTGCGAGTGAATGAAGTGTGGGAACTTAACAGGGTCACGCAGCCAGAAGACAGGGTGATTCAGGAATACCTGAACATAAATTGGCTTGATGAGCTTTCACCGAGCTAGTAATGAGTGTAACATACCCAGTCGAGAATGCCCTGCTCGGTCCGCAACCTGGTATGAAGGCATTAGAATAAATTGACGACATTCAAGAATAAATCATACTTGAATGCGAGACCTCGCAAGTCTCGGACAGAGTCAGCGTTACCAAGGTTCCCGGCAATGGTGGAGAACCGAGCAGTAACTGGTGTGCGCTTCCCAACTTTGGAGAAGACATCTGCCATGCTCAGCCGGGCACCATTCTCCGTGGTGACCTCAAAATACCCATGAGCACCAGCACCTTTAGCGTGCACTTGTCGCTCAGGCTGAAGACGTTGTCAACCTTGAAGTTCGCGCAACAAAAAGGCATCGTACTTACCACACGCTCACGAACGAAGTGTGCGAGTTGTTCGATCTCGAGTGCGAAATCAATTGCTCGATCATTGTCAACCTAGAAGAACGTATCCTTACCAAGTTGGTGCTTTGGAGGAGAATAGGTCCTGTAGTGCCTAAACGATCTGCCATATACGGATTCCAGAAGCTACACAAACTAGTCAGTACGTTGTGACAAAAACCTCAGTCGGTACGTACGGTTGACCTCCAGTAAGGGTGAATGTAAGATCGTGAGCAGGATCGTTGGCATGTTGAGCTTGAGTGATCGGTCCCTGGTACATGTTGAAATCGCCAGCCGCAAAAGCAAGCTGGCCGAGGAGTAGAACGAAGGCCGGGGAAAGCAACATTATTGAGAACCTCAGCACGAGTGCTAAAGGAAAGAGGAGGTCGTGGCGTCTGACATTGACTTTCTAGCCCGTAATATAGCTTTTGGAAGTCTGGCATCACATCAAAATGTATAGCGATGGTGCCGGGTTCGGTTCTTTTCCACAAAACATCCTTAGCGAGCATGCATATACGGATTGACCGAGCTCCAGAGGTTGCCAGAGAACATCCAGATAACATTGACGATCCAGATCAGCGATTCAGGGCTAGTGGTGAAGTTGGACATGATGCTAGATCTCGGGATACTGTGTCCTGAATTGTTGATGCGATCCTGTCCCTGAAATCGAATGAGTCTGACGGAAAAAATTGCCATTGAGCAACTCAATGCAACAAGTGTTTCATCATTCAGGCCATGGGTAGGTTGGTGACGCCGTCGTAAGATGGAATCCCATAAATATTGAACGCTAACATCCCCATCCTTTCATCGCTTAACCCCGTTGGACATGGATGACAGCTTCTAAAAAGAACCTTAACACGCAGACAGGCGCATCAATCGGATAAGTGGTAGTAACGGAGCGGGATAAATCTATAGCAAAACTGACCAAGAGGCTAAGAGTGACACTGGGGGCTTGACCACGTTTCGGACCGTGCTAAGTGTCGTTAAAGCTTTTCCGGAAACGCGGTAATATGGCGTCTCAATATCACACATCATTCAAAATCTCCCCGTATCATGTCAAAAACGTAAATTGGAGGAACGCCAAGACTTCGCTCAAACGACCAATGAGTGGACTTTGAGGCACACGGATTCGATACTTCTGAGTGGGTTAGAGATTGAACGTAACGGCCATAAATGGGATGTAAGATAGATGCTCCAAAACCTCGGTCAAATTGTGATTTGCTCTGGGATAATCTGGTCAGTGTGGCATGTAGGCAGTTTCAAGCGGGGCTATTCATTGGCGCCGCAGTGTGTCAACCCATTATCTGAACCCAATGCGTGATCATAACTAGTCAAATGGAAGTCAAGGAAAAACTTTCATATGCCGTTAACGTAAGATGAGCATTGAAATTCTCTACTCTACCCACATTTCGCCGTTCCTAGTTATTGTATTCAAGGGCGGGCTCCAACCGAGAGTGTCCCGGCCTTAGTAGCCTCCACAGCTGGAAGTTCATCCATCTTTTTGATCCACGCTATGATTCTGGGACTAGCGACCTCCGACCACTCAGGAACTGTCCTGAGGTCGGCAAGTAGGGGATAGAGGAAAAAGTCCGCCCAGCTTAGCCTCGACCCGTACGCGTACCCCTCCGGAGCCATGAGGGTCTCAATAACCCCAAGGTAATGACGTAATTTCTCGACTCCCTCCTTGATTTGAATTCTAACTTCCTCGTCAGAGGGACGGCCATCATCCAAGGCCTGCACTCGTGGTTTCACAACTCCATACTCTACAGTCGGGAAACCTAGGGGAAAATATTTTGAGTCCCATATGGGTAGATAGTCGAACGGATAGTTGTTCGCTTACCTAGGAATGCTAGGAGACTGACCATCTCCCACATTTTCTCCTCAATCGCAGCACCTCCTTCACCTGCAGAAATATGGAGACTAGGCTCTGGGGCGATGCGATCGATGAATCTAACGATGGCATGGCTCTCTCGGAGGAGGATATCATCGACTTTCTTGCCATCAATCTCGTGGATGACGAGCGTTGGTAAGAATCCGAAGGGGTGATAATGTTTTGCGAGATCGGAGTGCGGTGTAGTTGCAATTTGGTTGTACTTTAGCCCTTTGTACTGCAAACCCAACGCGACTGTGCGCGTGAAGGTAGAGTAAGGGGTTCCGATGAGGGTGAAGGGGACAGACATGTTGCGGGATGTGCTCAAGCGACTATGGGACTAGTTGGGCAATCTCATAAAAGCAACCAGGGTATAGATATCATATGTTCGCGATCGTTAAGGTCCAAACAAAAACTCCCACACACCAGGACCCAGGCATTACAATATCCCAGCTTCACCGTGGTGAATCTGTCACGGGCCCAATGCTTCCTGCAGGAGCGGAAGCTTACATAGACCAGAGAAAAGAAGCCAACATTCACACAGCTCAATATTCTCGTGACGTAAGGAAGTCATCTCCTCTGACCAAGCGTGACATCGGTTCAGCGAACAATGACATGATGCGATGGAACATGTTGTAGACAACCGCGACAACCACGGTGAGTACTCAGGATTACCTTTCCTAAGGGGGGCAAATCGCAGTAGCAACAACGGGTTCTTTGCATGGTTTCAAGCACATCCAACTTTTGTGGGCTTGATGCATATCAATTGCGTATGCGGGTTTCCCACGCCACGTGACGTGATGGGCTAAAAATATCCGAGGGTTGAATTTGGCATCTTCGATCCTCGACCCGGAAATGGCAACCTCGACTCAATCGGTTACATCTTGGCAGTGGCAAGCAGTGGTACGCAATCCCGCGGAACGCAGGAGGTGGCTGCGACTGGCAACGATGTCACTTTAACCCTCATCTAGTCGAGCTGTCTAGGCTAGTCGCATCCAGAACCCCCGAAAAGAATGGGGGAACCCTGATCTGAGTTCGAGGTTTTTATCCGCTCAAAATTTCGAGAATTTTATTTGGAAAAAATCAGGGTTCCCCGGCCACCCATGTTTTACCCGGATTTTGCAACAGGGTCTGGGTGCTTGGGTGCCCAGAGCTTTTTTCCCCTGTCTACTGCGTTTTTTGTGCAAGGGAATATGGATTCAATAAGAACACGGTGGATTGAGAAATATAGGAGAGTACTATTGTCCTAATTCAGGCACTGGCGAAGTCCTTTTACTGCAGCCTTTGTAATCAGAACTTTGCCCTGAAGATCTTCGAAGGCTACTAAACCATCACGAGAGAGTGTGTCGAGAACATCGCGCGGGTATTTCCTCCCTTTCCCTATCCACTCTTCCTTGCTGAACCGAGGTGTTTCGTCCAAAAGTTCGGGGATTTGCATGAATAATGAGTAATTGTGTCACAGAACTGTGGAAGCAATGTGAACAGAGGAAAATCACTGACGCGGTCCATGCATTGTATCTGGACTTTTTTTCTAAACATCTCCCCAACACAGTCAGATTACTTGTGGGTCCAATTGTCTTTTGTCGGCTGCTAATGAGTTCCGAGAACAGGCACTAAGTCAGGAATGTTGAATGGTCTGCCCACTCGCTCATTTGAACAGGGTAGCCTCCGGAGCTAAATGTTTCATCCCGACACTACAACAGGGGCCAAAATCCTCGATTCTTGTCCGGAAAAGTGCAGAGGGTTCCCCAGATATCCTCACATTTTCATCCAGATTTGATCAGCGATAGCTCCCAATTTTCGGCGATCCTATGCTTTCTCCTTCACGGTAACGGTTGTCTTTACTACCCACAAACGCCGATAGTTTCAAAGGAAAGTGGAATTTGTCGACTGTACGGAGTAGAGTCCGCCTAACTCGGTAATCTGCTGTTGTTCCAACCGTCTTGTGTTGTTGGTGGAAGTGCAGTCGTGACCAGTAAGCGTTGACATGAGTAACTGTCAAAGAATTCCCACAACCGATGTATATCACAAAGCCAGGGAACCATGTGCATTTGTTGACACTATCAAAGTTCTTCATTCATTGACCAGACAGCACCACTTCAGTGACATTCTCCTCCGAGGTGATTGTCTGCATAAAATATCGATATTGGCCAGCAATCCAAGATGGAAAATCGAGATCATTGCAACACCAGGAATGCCAGTTCCGAGAATCTAGAAATAGCACCGTAATTCAGAAATCTCGAATTGAGTCTTGAGCTGCTTCTCTCGCCAACCGCATTAGCTTACATCCAAGCGACAGCACCAAGCTGCTGGAACTTCTCATCCGGATCTTGGGGAATCATTACTTTGAATGGTCCGGTTCTCTGGGTGTTCTCACCCATGGTATACTTAAGTTTAAAATTTTTTTTCACTCTCCTCATTTTATGCACACACATTTTTTCCGAATAGATGATTGTAAACAGAAAGATGGGGAAAGAAGTTGTGTATGTCGTGAGAGATACATGAATATTATACTGTGCGTGTCAGAGTAGAAGTTGCTTCATCACTCATCTAAGACGTTTCAACTTTTTGCGTTCTGGGATTTTCCTATTGGGTTTCGAGAAGCAAGTCTCAGCTACCGAAGACATGTGTGCGAATTATTGCGAAACGAACTAACCTTACGCTCCAAGCACTTCAGAAGGAGACAACTCCTTGTAAGGAGTAGTCGCCGAAACATTCTCATCCAGCAGGTAATACTGCTCAAACTCCCGAGAGTCGGGTTCTCCATAGTTCTTCAGATCCGGGCTAACCGGGATAGGGTCATATTTGACCAACAAACTGCGAACCTTAGCAAGGGCAGCTGCGCGCTTCGCATCAGTGCTGAATAAGATGTCGAAGATCCATTTGGGTTGGAAAACGATGGTGACACCCTTGGCGTAGCGAGAACGGCGTGTTTGATGAGCCGGAGTTTGAGCAACGGTGAAGAAGGGTTCACCAGCAAAACAGAAGCACCATTTGGCGTCATCGATGGTGCGGGGAATATGAGCAGGCCAGGGCTTCCTGTCGAGTTTCGCGACACCATCAAGGAGTTTCCAGAAAAGGCTGTGGTATTCGTCAACTGTGCGGGGATTGTCGTTGTGTTTGGCGAGAAGGACCAGAGAGGTGTTCGGACCCATACTTCGTGCCTTGGGTAAGTAATCGGTGAGGCAATCTGCCAGTTGGCGAATGTGGCGGGGATCCGAGAGGTCATCGGAGTCAATGAAAGTATAAACTTGATTATCCGCCTTGTAGCCTTTGGTAGCGTAGATGCATGGGAAGATGAGTTCTTCGTCAAGAAGGACTCGGCTGTATTCATCGTACGCGGTTCTTTGCCAGGTGCCCTCAGGGTACAGTGCTGTGACTTGGGCCCTGCAATGCAATAGGGTCAGCAACGTCTCCAAAAAAGATTGGGTGTTTCGCCTATGTACCTCGTTAAGGGTTTTGCAGGCGTCGACTGTGTCAGGGGAAGCTTTCGCTCAACTGCGACCTATGGAAGAACGAATGAGTTCCCGGTTTCTTCAACAGACCCGGCGCTCAAACTATACCTTCGCATCTGACACCTTATGTTTGACTTCCTTGGCGACAGTGGGAAGACGTTCGTAGGCGACGATGGCGAACAAGGCAAGGACGACACCACCAACGACAAAAGAAGGAAGCGTAAGCGTGAATGAAGACATGCTAGAAGGATGGGTTCTGTGTGGTTTGATCTATGGAAGTGGAAGGTTGAGAGGTCGAGAGGAGTGGGGCAACTAGGCCATCATGTCTTTCATTTTATATGGAGAGGTCTGTTGCCTCAGAGAAAAACCTGTAACGATTCCCTCGGAGGTTTATCTTGTCAAGCAGATGGCAGGATCTTCGAGGATCATCGGACATTCCAAAGGGGCATGCTTAGATGGCTAGTAGATTCACCGGTGTTGTGGCAGCATTTGGCATCAGCTTCATCGGTCATTTGAAACAAATCGGCGGAAAGACAATATGGTGGGATCCACTGTGCCCGAGTAGGTTTGGTTTTTTGACATGCTCAGCCCGAATTCCTGAGCAATCGCCGGCTGGGGATCTAGGAAGAGTCTTGTAGCGGAGCTTGGCTTTTCGGAGTGGATTCTATCATGTGAAACGAATTCTTGAGGTCGAATGAATTCTGAATACTCATAGAGAGTTTAATGATTTCCTGGGTGACATGGCACAATAAGATCCCCAAGCATTTGTCCTTGATTGAATATATGCATGTGGAAGATCAATACCGATCCTATTAGATCTAGGAATTGGTTTGCTCACTGTTGAGTGTGTCGACTGAAGCAAAGGTTGATACGAGCCGCGGCAAGCGTTTTGGGGACGTGACCTCAAGTTACTCCCTTGCCCCTGCCTTTGCATTCACACTAAGTCTATCGTTCTCTGGTGGAGGGAGTCAAGAGGTTGACGATAAATCGCTGCTCGATTCGAATGTGGACCGGTCAGTAAGATTCTCGAGAACGTCTCAGGAGACATTTCGACAAGATCATTTAGCATCGAAGACCAATGTCGTCATCCACCCACAGTTGCCTGGGTGATGACTTTCGATAGACTATTTGGAAAAGCCTGAAGAAGCGGTGTGATTGTATGTCTTGGCTGTGAACACAGGGCTTTGTGTGCCCCGCGTCTTCTTTTCTTCTTTGGAGTGCAACGGTCTGTTTGGCGGATCGACCCGTCGCCAGTTTCTTCTATGACTCAACATTTGCAGAAGCCACCGAGAGCGACTATAGGACGGGTCTCGGAGTCGTGAAAGCAGACATGTTTTCACATTCAGAGCACCTATGAGGCCTCATCTTGGCGTCCTCGTGGTAGGCGTCTCGGATAAGACAATAAAGTAACTCCACTTGTCTTGAGGCGATGGAGAATTCTTGTATTTGTGTGAGTAGGAGGCGGGTAAATTCTCAGCAGTGCAAAGCCAGGACAACAACCGCTTGCTCAACGTCTTGAAGACCTAGCCAAAAGCTACCGGCAGGTGGCGTATTTGGCGTATTTCATGGCGTGTGTCATGGCGTGTGTATCTACCCGGAGCCAAAGTGAAATTCTTGGACGAAGTGCCACGAAATGGAAGTTGATGTCTGTAACCGTTTTTTTGGTTTTGATGTTGACAATCTCAAGCGACACCTCAGTGGAAGAGCGAAGGACACCAGGGCGTCATCCTGTGCTTTGGAGTTGTAGATTGAAGGTATCAGTGAGAGTATGAAGTACTTTTCCATGCGGATGTGCAGGTGTTCATTGATGAATTTTTCTAGTTGTGGGACAGCAAGGTGGAATGAATGTCCCACGCTTCCCTGATGCGCACCATCATAGCTTCGGAAGCAGTGTTCGACACGCATTTCAGCATTTAACTTTGACAGATTATCCCGCCTGAACCCCATCGAAAGTCCGTCGCAGCAATAGGGAGTCCAGGCTCTTGTTCTCGTGAATCAACTCAATTTCCGAGTCCCACACTGTTGTCGCGTGATATCCTACGTGGCATCCGACAACTCACTTGCGGACTTGCAATTGCCCTTGCGGCGGATGGCAGAGTACTACGACATGGATGAGTCCCCACTCCGACATAGGCGAATGGAAGAAGATGGCGAAGTGAACAATATTCCTATGGACGATGATGTTCGTGGAATTTGTGTGGTTTCGGTGTATCCCCACACTAATACCTGGTTTTCCTAGTTCCATCCTCGCAAACGCAGGAGAAGACGTCTTCTGACATTTCCCAAAGTATTTCTTGGTATTTTCACCTTCATTTCCATTGCCCTTCTTCACCAGGTGAGTGAATACCGGTTATTTATTGGCACATCACTTACACGACAGTTATTACGATAGGATGGGCTCATCCATGTTCCATTTCTAACCCAAGTGGATACCTGGAGGCCGATTCCTACGAGGGGAAAGCCCACATCTGGAGTCGACGCGCAGAAGAGAAATGCAATAATGGAGGCTTTCAAAGTATGGACCCCTGGACCAGTAGCTTTGTCTTTTCTGATTCATGACCATCACAGCACTCGTGGTTCGCCTACGGTTCGTCTAACCAGCTCTGAATCTTCCCCAGATCTGTAGGTTTAACTACCCAACTGCGTTCAGAAAGGGATGCCATGGGTGCAGACGAGTACCACCCCATTAGCCACAGGGGGTCCAACTTTTCGTCACATGGTGGAATCGGGTACATGGTGATCGATGCTATTGATACCATGTATCTCATGGGTTTGGAGGATGAGTATAAGCGGGCGCGACACTGGTTGGCATCCGAACATACCTTCAATCGCGAAGGAAACTTCAACACTTTTGAGGTGCGCGCTTGTCTCACATTTCCTGCATCTTCATTCACCGCAGAGCAGACAACCATTCGTGTTCTTGGCGGCCTCCTCTCAATATACCATTTGAGCAAAGACCAGCTGTACCTCGAGAAAGCCACAGATCTCGCCAATCGCATGCTTCCCATCTTCGACACTCCATCTGGCCTTCCACTCTCTATGATCAACCTTGGTCTGCAGAAAGGTGTGGATGACCCATACAGAGCAGGTCTCGTCAGTACTGCAGAGGCAGCCACGCTCCAGCTCGAATTTCGATATCTCAGTCATGCGACTGAGAATCCTATCTATTGGGACAAGGTAGAAAAGGTACAGATGCGATCTTCGATTCTCAATTTGACCCGAACTCAGGAAGCCAAAAACGTTAGGTAATGAGAGTGATTAAGAACTCTAAGGTACCTTCAAACCTCGTGCCTATATATATGAAGTGCGTTCCTCAACCCAAGGGACAATCTGGATTTACGTATTCTACCTTCCAGCGCGAATACTGGCCTCTTCTTGGATTCAGAGATTCGCTTAGGATCTCGGGGCGATTCTTATTATGAATATTTATTGTATGTGACTATGTCTCATATTAAGTCTCACGACTATGTTTTTACCTCGCGTCACAGGAAGCAGTATCTTCAGACTGTATGCAAGCTCTCTTTCATCGAAGCCCACACTCATGCTGACCGCATCTGACAACAGAATAAAACGGAACATGTATATCGTCAAATGTATGATGCAGCAATGCAAGGCATACATGACAAACTCCTCGTCAAAGGCGTTAAAGACGGTCACACATTCACAGCAGAACTATTACCCACTCACTCCAGAGATTCCCACAAGTAAGTCTACATCCCCCTCAACTTCATTCGCTCCCTTATTTATTCAACGTAACGACTCAAGCAAATATACCCTCTCACGAAAACAAGATCACCTCGTATGCTTCCTCGGTGGGTCCCTCATGCTCGGCGCAACCACAGTCGGTACACGTGGCACACATGTTTCACGTCCACCTCGAGGAAACCAGCTAACAAGCATCGGAAAACGGGATTGGCAAACTGGGTATGAGTTGATCGAGACATGTATCGATACGCACAAGACTGCCACGTGAGTTAATTTAAAAAAATGTATGCGTTGCGATATGACAGCTGACATATTGATGGTTGTTTTTGTTTTGGGGGGGGGGGGGGGTACGTTTCAGAGGACTTTCACCCGAAATTGTGTACTTCTATTCACCGGAGGAAGCACAGCGGCAAGAACTGGACGCTGACTGGTACATCAAGGGTGCAAGGTGAATCTTTTCAGTGGCTCGACTGCCTAACAGTTTCCCTGACGACTTCTCTTCCCAGACGAGGTGCATGGCCGGTCTATGATGCTCGGTACATCCTTCGTCCGGAGACTACCGAATCAATCTTCCTCGCGTATCGTCTTACTGGAGATTCTCGATATCGAGATATTGGTTGGAAGATCTTCACGTCGATCGAGAAACATTGTAGGTTGGAAGGGGGAGGGTACGCGAGCCTGTTGAATGTGGATGATACCCATAGTCAGAAAGATGACAAGATGGAGACATTTTGGCTGGTATGCTTCTCCTCTTTTTTTAAATACTTGTTCGGTAGTAGCTCACGGGGACGATGTAGAGCGAAACGCTCAAGTATCTGTATCTCTTGTTCGAGGATGAAAGTGTGATTCCACTGGATGGTAAGGGCTTTGATGGTTTCACATTCCGATTGTTGCTAATTGATGGGTAGAATACGTATTCAACACCGAGGCTCACCCGTTACCAATATTCACACCGACCCATCCGCTTGCTGACTTCTGAAGAGATATCGTGTGGGCGTAAGGGTCTTTTGTTGTGGAGTTCCAAGTTTGAAACGATGATCGTCTTGTTGCGACATGCCATGTACATGTGTATCGGTTCTTCGATTTGGACTGCGGAGCGATGTATCTCCACACGTTCCAATGACAGTAGACAACCTTGTTCCTCGCGGCCCAGGATGTCCGATGTTCCTTCAACGATCGAGATGTAATATGAGATTAGCTAGGCTTTTGCTCGCAAGCATGGGGGAACTCAGGGAAAGGAGGCTGAGCACTGTAGCGAGATCAACGAGATCTCGTCTATTTTAGTTTCTTACGTCTACGCGAGCGCGCGATTCACATCATGTATACCTGACGGGTCGAGTTGCTCTTTGATAGAAATCGGCCACAATGTGTGTATGCATGTATATAGAAAAAAATTAGTGAGAAAAAAAGCCAGATTGACAGACGAGGGTCGAGTGCGAGCACAACATCAGGGAGTGAAGAGTGCACCAGTCAAGGGTCACGCCCATCCCGAAAACTCTTCAACATACTCTTCCTCCTCATCATCTAAATCAAATAATTCACATCAGATCATCCCTCCGTAGGGCAGGGCACAATACTCACCTATCAATTCAAAATCATTCGTATCAGCAGCTAGCAGCAGCTCTCGCAAAGTCATGCTGCTGTGCGACCCTTCCCCTCCTTCCCAATCACGATCAACCTCAACCTCAACCCCAGACATCGACGACATTTTTCCTACCCCATCACCTTCCCAAGTCTCTTCATCATCCTCAGCACCCAATAAATACGTCGAACCAGTGGAAGTGGCGGTTAAGAGGGGCAACGCCACCAACGGTTCCTCAAATGTCAACATACTAGACCGTCGCGGTGGCCGCCTAATTGTCCTGAGCGTCTTCTTCTGACCTGATGTCCATATCCTGTTGGGGAGTGCTTTAGGTCGGGGCGTCGCGAGATTAATGTCTTCAGTCGAGTCATCCTCGGTTGCGAGGATGATCTACACGGCGAGCCACGATAATTATAGCTAGGCAAAAAGGTACGAAAAAGGTAGAAACTGGACCTTGGTGGCCTTATCTTCAAACATCTGCTTCCTCTCTTCAAAGGTATGTTTGATTGTGATTTGGGCCAGGGAGGCTCTGATAGATTTTCTCGGGGTTGTAGTCATACGTGGATCCTTGGACGGCTGCACATTCGGGGGTTTATATGACGCTGCCTGGCCAATTTTTGTCCCAATTTTCAACCGGGGAATTTGGGACATGGGAGCGGCTGGTTCGGATGATGCATTGCAGGGTGCGTGAGGGGCTGGGGGTGGAGGGAGGGGAGGAAGTAGATGTTGACGTATGTAGTCGATCCTCTGTTCAAACCCTTCTTGAGATTCAGGATCAGGCAACGACAGTCGCTGCAGCAGTGAACCATCTACGACTGGCTGAGGAAGGATATCGGTGACCTGCAAAGGAAAGTAGAAAGAACCTCTAGTCTCACTTTTCGAAGGAGCTGTCGCCCCTCAGTTACCTCCGGCACCCAGAGGGGGATTCTATTCTGGATTTCGGCTTTGCGAGATTCAGGCTTTGGGAACCTTTTCTTTGCTCGTTCGATGTCTGCGAGTGCGTCGGACAGCCGTTTGTGTGTTCTCTGTGCTGACAGAAGGTCGTCAGAGAGTAACATTTGTGCCATGAGACCGGGTTTGGTGCTCGGGGTGTTAGCACAGGTAGTAGCCTGAGATGGAATTACCGAACGACGCAGTCGCTTTAGTTCTGTTGGATGATGGGCCGCGGCGATTGGGAGTAATGGGGCCTGAACCTGCTACCAATGCATCATAAGCAGCTTGACATAACTGGAAGGAATGGTAGACAGGCTGACCTGCTGCACGTCCTTAAGCTCTTTGAACATTCCCTCGCTGTTTTGAAGCGGGGACAGCTTGGTATCAGGGATAATTACACCTGCTAGACGAAGCAGGTAGACGAGAGCAGTAGAACCTTGCTCGCCTGCCCACAGTCGGCCATGAATATCTTGACGTTTGACCTTGGCGAGTGTAGAGAGATGATCGGTGGGTAATCCTCGCAGTTTAGAGTCTCTCCCTTGCGCTATGATATCACTCTAGGGGCATATAACGATTAGAGAGGAAGCATCAATGGCATTCCTGATATACCTTTAGAAGCTCAAGATCTCGGCGTCGCTGGGACAAAACTGAAGCTTTCTGAAGCCATCCCTGCCTTGCAGACTGGTACCGCACGAGTTTTCCGCTGTATACAGCCGAAGCGGACGCGGCAAGATCCTAAGCAAACCATCAGGTTTAGAATGCTGTGTCTGGGCTCCGCTTGGCTCACAAAAAGTTGTTCTTGAGTATATGCTTTGGATTTGTGGAGTAATACGTGGGTTGAAAATGATACAAGCAGCCTTTCAAACCTGTTTTCGTGTCAGTAAGACTGAAACAAACCAACAGTTAGCTATAGGGTACTTTTCTCCAGTGCATTCCTCCAACAGAGATTTACGAACTACGACATCCTTCCACCACCAGGCCGTCCCACGTAGCGAACTGATATCCTTCTCGGCTTTATTTTTCTGGGCATTCGCTGAGGACTTCTGAGAAGAAGAAGAAAAGAGTGCTCGATGTCGAAGTGTCTCAAGATATTTGAAAAGCGAAGTCCGGAATGCAAGGGTGTCGGAAGGCTGAGAGCATGGGTACGTAGGAAGGATCTACATTCGCAGGTTCAATTGGAGTCAAGGGCAAGGATTCGCCAAAATTCTGACATTCCTCGCACTGGTCTCCAGTTGGCCGGTAAGAAAGTAGCATATATCTTCCATCATCTTCACTCGATCTTTCAAGCCCTTCAAACGGCCATCAAAGAGATGATTATCATATTGGGGCTCATTGGCACGAGGATAGTTTAGAATGTGGAGATGTATCAGGAGAATGAGCGGGAGTGGCAGTGACGAGACGGGTTGCATTGAGGGTTGAGACAAGTGACAAACAAGGTTCACGGAGCACATTTCATAATAAATCAAAACACTGATGGGACTTGAACTGCTAGAAGTAGTGCTGGGCGCAGAGTGCAGTGGCAGTGAAGTCAATTGTTAGGGCACTTCGACACGCCTCACAGTGATCACAGTTGGCTTTGAAGCCTGTGAAGTTAGTGTTCACGACCGGGTTGCAGCCACGGCGGGCATTTGGCTGTCAAGTTGTCCGAAAATGTCCTTAGTTGGAATGAAAAGCGGTCGGCTGACTTGACAGCTATAGCTAGTGCTCCTGTTTGGACTCAGACTCAACCTCCCAGTACAAAGCGGCGATATCTATTCAGTACCAAGTAGTTCACTAATCTGACCCTTTACCAAAAGTTCGTGAGCCTCATACCACTTATTGAATCACCATTTATAAGCCATTTCAATGCCACAAGTGGGAATGAAATGTATTGAATGTTGTAGAGAACAGACTAAAATATCTGCTGGGTTGATCTAAGCTAAAGGTGACACTAGACAGGAAGCGAAGGTGACCAAGGATATCGATGGAGGTCCACAAGAAGGAAAGTCGTACAGTATTGAGCGGGGCAATCAGCTCACGCTTGCTGGCGGCAGTGGGAAGGCCAGTTAGGTGAAGGTCTAACCTTGAAGCGCAGTCAGGTCCCTGCACTTTGCGCCCAACTCTAGCTAGAAGTAGCCGTCTGGCACGTATTCCCAATTTCTGAATCACACTCGGCTCTTCCAGGTCTGACTTCAGATCTGGGGGCATCGAATCCTTGTTGGTCAGAATAGCCAAATGGGTCATTGATGCTCTACCCTTTCCAAAATGAGACAGTTTAAACTAACCTTCGGGGTTACTGGTTGACAGTCGTCGGATGACGTTGATCATCACTTTGTCAGTACCTCACGACGCATGCGCTCAATCAAAGGTATCAAAATGTAGCTGGCCAACATCTCTGTGCAAGAGTATGGAAATACACACAGCTTCACTTACCAACCTAGGATCAAATTTTTCATATGATCCACAACAAAATATTTACATAAATACCCCCATCGCAGACCAGGAAATGATCTTTCTAGCCGACATCTCCCACTCCTACCATCGCTACCTTGACCACACTTATGGCTATCGCGACGAACGGTACTCCCAGTGACGCCACGAATGGTGTTGCGAACGGAATGAACGGAAAGCCCAAACCAAACCCCTCCGAGCTCGACGTACGTCGTAATCCTCTCTTCAACACATTTAATGATTAATCTTATTACGACTCCATAGGCCAGCAGGCTGGTACTTAACCTCGTCAAGAACCCTAAACCCGTTCCACCCATTGAAACTCTCGTTTTTGGAGAGGTAACCAACTCTCCCCTTCCTGTGAATTAATTCTCAACGACCCACTGCGTAAAGACGAAGACAGACCATATGCTTGTTGTGCACTACGACCCGGTTAACGGCTGGTCTGCACCTGAAATTAAGCCATACGGGCCATTAAGTATTGACCCGGCCAGTTCTTGCCTACAATACTGTCCCAATGTCTTCGAAGGAATGAAGGTATGTTCTCTCCTGATCTGACTCGGCTACTTTGATGATCTGATTGCATTCATGCTAACCCCTGAAACGTTCCTGAACATTGAATGCCCATTCCCTCTCCCCGCCTCCGATTACGTTATGTAACACAGGCCTACATGGGACCAGATGGCAAAGCCCGCCTTTTCCGTCCTGAAAGGAATATGGAACGATTGGCCAGGTCCGCTGCTAGAGTGGCTTTACCAGTACGTTAACTCATCACTTTTTTTTTTTTTATCAAAGGAACAACCATTCATAAACTTGTAATACATGCATCACACTATATAGAAATTCGATCAGAACGCACTATTGGCTCTCATCAAACAGCTTGTGCTCATCGAAAAGCGATGGATACCCACCAAGCCAGGTTACAGCTTATACATCCGTCCCACCATCATCGGAACACGTTCAAGTTCGCCTCCCAACATTCCCCTCCCCCAATCCGCCAACTGACAAATTTGTTCCACAGGCCTTGGCATGAGCTACTCCGATTCAGCAACCCTCTTCGTCATCCTCACTCCCGCCGGCCCCTACTTCAAAAACGGCCTCCACCCCATCTCTCTCCTCGCCGTATCCGAAACCGTTCGCGCATGGCCAGGAGGCACAGGTGCCCACAAGCTCGGACTCAACTACGCCCCAGCCTTCCTTCCCCAGTTAGACGCAGCCGCAAAGGGATACGATCAAATTCTCTGGTTGTTAGAGACCAATTGTCAAAATGGTGAGAAAGGAAAGAAGGATTTCAGAATCACGGAGGTTGGAGCTATGAACGTTTTCGTGGTCGTTAAGCGGGATGATGGTGGTAAGTAAACCCCCCCATTACCCCTCTTTTAAAAATTTTTACGTGCACTGGCTCATATTTGGGGACTTTGCAGACTTGGATCTCATCACACCCCCATTGGACGGTACGATCCTTCCGGGTCTAACACGCGCCTCAACTATAGCCCTTGCTAACGCTCACACCAACGGCAACATCATCCTTCCAAACATCCCACCCACTCTCAAAATCCACACACACGAGAAACCACTAACAATGTCCCTCCTCAGCTCCTTATCCTCCGAGGGCAAGGTACTAGAGTTCTTCGGTGTGGGTACCGCCGCAACCGTCGCCCCGGTCAACAAGATCGGTTGGAGAGGCGATGACATCGTGTTCCCCGAATATCCAAAGGAAAACGGCGGTTTGGGCATCATCGGTAAGGCGGTGCTGGAAATGATTACAAGCATCCAGACAGGTAGAACAGAATTTGGGGGTTGGAGTGTGGTTTGTGATTAGGCAAGGGATACTTGATTAATGCCCTTATTTAGATAATGTAGACTGACCTATACTTAGCACAATATTCAACATTTGTATATCTGAACTTGACTGGGGTATCGCAACCTTTTGAGCAACGGCACTTTTGCCGCGTACTTAGGAGAGGGAGCTGCGTAGGGAGCGTCTGATTCAGGTCCGTCTTAAGAACAACGTCATGGACTTCATGGAAAAGACTTCATCGGGTACATTAGTAAGTAAGCAGCTGTTACGTACAAGCATCCTGCGACTTTCGGGGAAATAGGAAACAGATACACCTTGACATCCCAGAATACTTGGTTGGTCTTAAACGCCGGATAGGAATCGTGTTGTGACACCCACTTAAACCTACACACTGAAAAGAAACCAAACCTAAAAATAGTTTTGAGGAACATGCACAAGGAAACATAATGGCAGATTATCAATATACTTGAGCAAAAAAAAAAAAAAGAGGAAATAAGAGCATAAATCGCACCATGTACTCGTACACCTCATCAAAGAGCACAATCGAAGCATTAGTACAACATATAGGAGGAAACCGGAATCAACAAAAAAGGTGTTGTAAATGAACAGATAAACAAAATGAACAATCGAAATGGAGTAGAATGAAGAAGGGGGTAATATGATTTGAGGATTTTGTCGTTTGGAATATGGAAAGCAAAAAGTAGAGATGTCCGCGAGCCTCGTGAAATTCTTTTCGCCTTCCTCCACATCGAATCCGTCCTACACCGGTTCTCCTCCGTAGCCGTCGTCGCTTTTCGCCGCCCTGACGCCCCGAGCCCGGACGGGCCGATAAATAAATAAACCAATTTGCGTCCAGCCTCCTGCATTTAGGCCTCCAAGCATCATAGTCATTAACACCGATAGATCTCCACCACAAAGCATTGTTGTGTTTACTGTTCGTAAGAGATACCACCGCCCTGGATAGATGCCATCCAGATCCTAGTTTTGTACAGCCTAAGGTCATAATAAGCATCAGCATCCCAAGATCAAATAGAACAATGTGAGGCGAACACACCTGAACAATTCCCTCACAAGTTCCCTGAAATCGATCCTCTTTTCCGCAATGAAGTAGAAAGTCAATTTACGGCGATCCCTATCCTCTGCGTCAACGAAAAGCTCCAAGGAGACAAGGAAAGACCTACCATTGATACTCGGCGTCAATGACCTCCATCGGCAATTTCTTCGCCTTAACCTTACTCTGACACAACTGCAACGCCTTCAACTCATCATGCGCCTTGGTCGCCAACATCCTATCAAGCAGAATCCAACACGGATCAATGGAGAATCAAACCAAAATCAAACCAGCCACGTACGCAGTATCCTGCTGATTGGCCTTCCCGAGGATCAACTTTGGGTTAATCTCCTTCTTCCCCTGCGGTGGGACCTGTGTACCCTGTGCCGCACTCCCTCCCGCACCTTCTCTACCACCTGCACCCGCACCAGGCGTAGTCGGGCTCAACGGTCCATCCAATCCAAACCCAATAGCTGCCGCCGCGGCCGCCGCAAGCGCAGCCTTATCCGCCTGCTGCCTCTGCCACTCCTCCACTTGACCAATCGTAATCGTATCATTCACAACAGTGCCCAAATCTTTTCCCCTGTCAGCCTCCACGATCACCAAATCTCCAACCTTGACATCCAGCGATGGGTCTGTGAGGTAGAACAAATCCGTTCGCCCAGCTTTGAATTCCACAATGAACAAGGGACAGGTGGGAGGGACGGAGTGTAATGGAACTCCTTTGCCCAGGTCGTTGAGGTTGGGTTGCTGTGCAGCTGAATGAGATGATCCCTGAGATGACTGTTGGGAGTGCTGACTGCCCTGGTGCTGGTGATGACCATGGGGTGGCAAGGGAGGGTTGGTGAGATTTGTCGAAGCCGAAGGTGGTTGAGATGCACCAGCAGATGTAGCGCTGAGAGGGCTGAGGGGTTCCGAGACTTTGTGCTGAAGTTGTGGCGCGTAAAATGGTTGTTGTTGGGGATTAATCAACCTCGAGCCTGAAGCAGCGGTAGGTGAGATGGGTGAGGAGTTGAGCCCGGGAGGAGCATTGGAAGAGAAGGAGGGTTCTCGGTTCCTCAGGTACGGCACTTGTGTACTGCCACCGCCCGCATTTGGGTACTTAAACCCTTGGCCTGTGTTGAACCTTCCCGTCGAATCCGGTTGCTGCCCTCCGAATTGTTGATACTGATCGAATTTGGACGGGCTGTCTCGCCCAATGGAGAGCTCGCTCTCGCTTGGGGTACCAACCGGCTGCCTCGAGGTGTAGGAACTCGGGAAAGCCAAGTTGTTGATGGACTGGTAGGGTGAGAGAAGATCCCGGGAAGGCGGGCTACGTGACAAGGGTGCGTAGATTGGAAGTGACGCTGGCTGACTAGGAGGGTGTGTAGACGAAGACGAAGGGTCATTTGATCCCAAATTCAACATGCCAAGATCGCTGGCGAGGTCGTCATCCGTCAGTTTGAGGTTTCCACGTCCAAACGCAACACCGGTCGTACGAATGGGTTCGTCGAGGCCGTCAGCCCCTGGGGCGTTGAAGCCAATTATACCCTTGCGTGGTTGAACGACGCTGACACTGTGCCGCCTGCTCGTAGTTCCACTCCCGCCTCCGCCGTTTTCATCCCTAGGTGGATTCATTCCCGCCCACAATTCGCGGAATGCAGAACCATCATCCAACAAAATTTGCCCGACATCTCTTCGGAAAGGACTCTGGTTTGTCTCAGAGATCCCCCTCGAGTTAAGCCCATTCCCAAGTAAGTTAGCTGAAGGCGAGGACGAAAGAAAGTTGCTCGGAGACCGACCGAGGGTGCCCAAAGAACCGTAACGACTCTGACCCGGGGGTTTAATCTCGCCGTATCTCCCAGGAATCGCAAGAGGGCTAGTAGGGTTATTGGAAAGGAAGGAGTCATTCCAGCTGTTCATTGTGGATGATCCGAGGTATGAGCTCCCAAGGGCAGGAGGCCGGCCAGTCGCCAGGGACTGAGAGCGGCTGCGGGTCGGATCGTGGCCATACGACCTCCCACGACCCAGCGAGGGGAGCCGGTCATCATAGGTATCAGATAACGCGTCCGATTCTTCATCGTCCTCAATCATAGAAGGGAACACTCTGTCGCGCATCGCGGAGGAAAACTGGGATTGGGAGTTGGCGGAAAAAGAGGAGCTGCGAACTGGGATGGGTTGATTGCCGCGATTAGAGTTGAGCCTGGAGTTGGGCCATGCACTGGCGGTTCCACCGCCAAGGCTCGAGGGTATAAAATGGGTGGCAGAGGGTGAAGACAAAAAGTTCTGGTCGGATGAACGGGGTGGTTGGCTAGCTGCTCGTTCGCGGAGAGAAACGGGACCACCACCCCCGATAGTACCAGAACCTCTGCCGATAACACCAGCACCAGTACTATCAGAGCCGTTTGAATAAGCAGATCGACTTTTGCGGTCGTCATCCTCAGAAGCGCCGAAGTGGTGGAGTGGGTTTTGGGCCATGATGATCAAAGCGAACTCGGGGCCTCGTGAGTGTCGTGAGCTGGATGAAGCGATTCAAGCCGGTTGTCGATACAAGGAGAGCGTTTATCTCGTGAGTCTATGCCGGTCTATCTGCGAGGAAAGCCAGAGATGGGGTTCAACGAGCTGGGGGAGCAGAGCGAAGGGTACTTACGGATTAATGACACTCTCTAGAACAAAGAGAAAAGGGGAAGCCGGAGAGAAGGATTTTTCTGGTAGTCTAAGGGAAAGCGAGTGTCTAGATGATGGTGGAGAGAGAGAAGGAGATCTATGAGAGAGCCGAGGTGGAAATGATACTTGTATGGTGGGAGGCTCGGTGCCAGCTGACCTTGCCCCGGTCACATGCCCATCACAACCAATAGGGGCACCATTCACCACCCATTCACTCAAATCCCCGCACCAAACCCCGCATTTATGCATGCCAGGCTAGCTTATTCAGGAAGGCTGGTTGATCCGTACCCAACACCCAGCCATCAGATGAGATATCTACCGCTGGTGGATGAACAGCTCATGCTCCGCGTAGACGCGCCTTGAGCTCCGGGAACTCAATGGTGGCGCAATTGACAGAGAGGATTTAAACTCTCCAGAAGTCTGGCAAGAGACACTTGGAGACACCAGCCCAGTCAAGTCCACCACCGTGGCGCGTTCAAGCTCTGGACCTCGATTTCGAGCTCCACAGGTTACAAGTTGTTATTAGACCAGGTCACCACACCAAGGGACTGTCCGGAATAGGCTCGACACCGCCACCAGTTTCACATCAAACAAGCCATCAATTACAACAACTTCGACTCGCTTTTTATAGTGCTCAACTGACTGTATGTGACGCTGGTCCAATTTTGTCCCGCTTCCCCGAATCGTCATTCCCGTGCTGCACTAATGTCCTCCATTATCGGATCATATGATGCAAAGGCGAATTGCGGGTGAAACTCTTCAACTTCAAATACGAGAGGCTAGTCTACTTCATTACTCTGGAGCACTGCGCTGCTGGTTATTAAGTAGATAATGGGATTTGTCGGTTTTCTGTGGTGAAATAATACTGTCAGCCAGGGGTCACACGAGTAGGACGAGTGGCACAATCTGTGATGTATGAAATCTTCTTTACTTTTGAGCGTTTATAAGCAAAGTTTTGTCCTAAGACAATATATCATTCAAGAGGAGTTCGACGACATCTGATAAGATAAGATAATGCGACAGCATGTCAACCATCAATACCTATGCTTTGGGCTGTGCCATGTGATCCCCATGTTTGGATGTGACAGTGATCCTCTGTTCTGTTCCCTTATGTCTACCTACCTCTTCAAGAATGTCCACAGTTTCTCTATCAATAATCCTGAATTGTTGACAATTCTCAGACCATTGTCAATAATAATACCACATGTAGTGAGCTGTAAATTTACTGTGTCATACACAACAATAGCTTGTTACGGACCCCAATTCTCATCTGTTAAGCTTTTGAGCCCTAGTTACAAGGCATCTTCGGTGGGCCCAGACTAGTCGGTCCACCTCCTGATCCAATCGGACACCCCCTCGCAAGCTTGTTCCTCCAGACTACCCC